>JAOWBB010000001.1:2746012-2839217 GCA_028565995.1 Ricinus marginatus
AATGAAAGCGCAAAAGCCCGTTACTCGCAGAGACCGTTTCGCGAGGAAGTGGATTGCTGTTTGTCACTGTTTTACCACAATATTTTTCCTACGTGCACCCCGTAGACTTTCTGTCTTCTAAATAATAACAGGAAAGTAATTTTTCCGTATTTACGTGCACTTTACACGATATTCTTAGTATTCAGGAGCCACTGTAAAAATATTCTTTTCCATATTGATACATACACCATTGAAAAACGTATAAAATGCAGCTTTAACATGAATTTTTATATAGAATTTAAAATCTTAAATATAATAAGTAAGAATTGAATATAAAAATTTACAAGAAATATCGAATCTATTTGGTTAAACTATCATTGTTTTTTTGAATATCTCGCATTTTTATATGATTACTTTATCATATTGTATAGTATTTATAACGTGAATTTTACACATCAGCTATTCGAAAGGATGGAAAAATTAAGTTTGATTTTTTTTTCTCGAATGATGAATAAAGCTGTCATTATTAAAATACTTCTTCATATTTTTGACACTAAAATTTTTTTTGTGTTATGCACACGAACATCAAATGTCGTCGGTTTCATTTAACTGAAAAACAACACTCACCCAGGAATAGAGAAACGCTCAAACTTAAAAAAATTTGTCAGCGTTCAAACTATTTAGAAATGTCTTGTGATTATTTGTATTTTTAGGGTATCTTTATCTGTCGAGTGCAGGTCACGGTGGACTGACATTTTTAAAACGCACTTTGTCCGTCGAAGCAAGCAAATGATCGAAAGTGTTTAGTTCCCGAAAAAAAGCAGTGATGTGGCTTGTTTTGGCTGCCGCAGCAATTCTCTTTATAGTGATTTTGCACGTAATATTTCCCAAAAGTTATTGGCCTCTGCTGGATTATTGGCACCTCGGCAAAATCCCGGGACTTCCCAGTTTGCCTTATTTTGGAAACATCTACACCTTCTTAATCCCAAACGAAGGTAAGGTCGATACTCTATGATTTTTTTTTTTCCTTTAAGCCTTAAAACATTAATATATTTGTATGGGCAGTCGCAAATGTTTATATTCAATAATTTAAAATGCTGTACATAAAAATTATTTCGTTCACTGATTCGAATTTATTGCATTTGACTGTAAACCGGGATTTCCTGGGATATAGCGTCAACTTAAAAGAACTGCAGCATTTGCTAATGGAAACGAAAGAAAATACTGCGAGACAGCACTCACATATCATACAAATAAGGATTTCGCAAAAATTTAAGTTTAAGTAAATGATAATTGTTAAATTCTAATCACGGATTCGGAAAAAAAAATATTAATGTTATTATACTCGTTGGTATTGTTGGCTTTTTAATCCATATTTGCAAATTTATAACATTTTTATTTTTGTAGATAACTTTAGATAAGCATATTTATATTATAAGCAGGATTATATTATTTATCATATTTATATCAACATTCGTTCGTTCGACTTTTGCCTCGCTATTTCCCTACAATGTTAGTTTCTCCACAAGATGAAATGCAACAATTAATTCTATTAAAAGACTAATTTATTGTGGAAATATATTTTTTCCTCAGAATTTCTGCCGCTTTTAACCAAGTTGTGCGACACACATAAACCGATCTTTAAAATAGATCTATTGGGTGTAGTTCACGTTTTTCTGACGGATGTACACGATTTATCGGCAAGTTGAAATACTGTAAATTATTTTGTCATTCAAAAACAGTTGCAGTTTTAACCCAATTTCTCAGCAAAGGCTTGATACCCGATCAAAAATCTGAGAGCCCGTTGTATCGATGACTTCAGGTTATATTCAAAAGCCGACAGAACACCGAGAAATCAGATGACTACCTGTTCCTCTTGCCCTGGCTTAACACCGGTCTTCTCACCAGTCACGGCGAGAAATGGTTCCAACGCAGAAAACTTTTGACTCCTGCCTTTCATTTTCAAATACTCGAGCAGTACATCGACGTCTTCAACAGGCACGGAAGAATTCTAATTGACAAGCTGCAGAGACTTGCCGATCTTGACTGTGTCGAAGTCAATCCTTTGATGAGCCTCTGCACCCTTGACGTTATATGCGGTGAGAATTTTGCCTCCGGATTTTTGTCAAATTGTTTTTTTTATCCATGTGTACTTATGAAAAGAACTTCCAGAGACAGCTATGGGTATCGATATTTATGCTCAAATCGGAGGAGAAAAGGAATATATAAATGCAACACTTCGAATGAGTCAGATCATACAAAAGAGGATGCTGAGTCCTTGGTTGTACAGACCTTTTATATTTGATCTGATGCCTCTTGGATGGGAGCAAAAGAGAGTTTTAAAAAAGCTCCACGGATTTACTGAAAAGGTGCGTTTCTCTGCGCGAAAATACGCAACAACTGAGGAGCATCTGAAACCACGAAATTATGTCCCTAAAAGAGATTTGCGATTATTTCCAGGTAATTCGAGAGAGGAAACAGGTCAGCAGACAGAATCAAAAATCCGAAAAAGAAAATTCAGAAGGAGGTAAATTGAAAGGCAAATGAATTTTTTTTTAATTTAACAAAATTTTCCAATTACATTTCTAACATCGATAACACTGACGCTAACCTTCGAAATTCACTCCTAAAGGTGAATCCATTTTCGTGTCAGCAGTCGCCGCGTTTGCCGCGCAACAGATCGTTGTTCCTGATTCGGGCGACCGTTAATCTTATCATCAAACCTTTCTTCGTGATTAAACTTCCATTCCGTTGAGGAAATTTACCAGGAGAATTAAGTGCATGAACTTCGTTAAAAAAAAAAAAAGAAAAAAACAAGCGAAGTTCCATTCAAGTAAAATTTCAAAAACCCAGGGCTTGGTAATGGCTTCCGATGTGTTGGAAAAAAAACCGAGGTTAAAAAAAGTAACAATACGGTAAAATGGCGTCATTTGATATAACTTTAGCCGTTAATTTGTGAACGAAACAACTTTTTAAATGCAGTTTCTTTTCTGATTGATGGGATCACATCTTTTGCCAAAAGTTTCAGATTATGTTTTATTAATCGGTGAAGCATTCAAATGGGATGTATTTTGTAAAAAAAAAAAAAAAAAAAAAAAAAAAAAAAAAAAAAAAGGCTCACCTATAAATCGAATATTTTGCATTATTTTGCATTAAGAATTAACTTTAGAATCATAATAATTTTCTTATTCGAAAATGTCAAATGACTTCGGTATATACGGATTATAACTGTCACTTTTTAGTTTTTACGTTTGTCGCATTTCATACTACATGAAAGATGCAAAAAATATTGCGAAAAGTTTTTCACCTACTACAGAGGTTAGCACCCACAGCGAAGATAACTACAATTGACCAATGCAATATAACTGCATTCAATCCTCTTCGCAACTAATTTTTAATTGTGGTGTAACATAATCGTAATCATGAATCACTCGAAAGAGGTCAGTGTTTTTGTTTTAGTAAGGAAGCTAAAGTCAAGAATAAAAATTACAAATATAAAAAATTGGTGAGGGATGCAAGAATCACGACCGATTAAAAACTGCGTGAATTATACAAGGCCTCGGACAATATTCTAATTATTGATTAACTTTGTAGCAAAAAAGAAGACATCGTTCCTGGATCTACTCATCGAAATGTCTGAAACCGAAAACAGAATGACCGATGAAGAAATACGAGAGGAAGTTGACACCTTCATGTTTGAGGTAGGTCGCAGGCGTTGCACATAAATGTGACTTACACATTTGTTTCAAATAAATTATAATTTTATTAGTCCGTAAAGACGCGACACGAAAATGATTACCGAAATGAAGACTTTCAAAAATTACTTCTGCCACGATCAAGCAGCGTAAAAAAGTTTGACGCAAAAAGCTATTCCCGCCGTGATATGACATTTGAAAATGAAAAATCTTTCTTACACAATACATTTAAATTAAAATGATCTTCCGATTGATCAAAGAATTACATCTTTGATGTAATTCTGGAAAGGGCTCACGGTTAATTTTGAATTATGAATAAATAAATTTCAGGGTCATGACACAACGGCTGCAGCGCTATCGTGGGCGTTGTTCGAATTGGGCCACAATCAAGATGTTCAGCAAAAAGCCTTCTTAGAGCAATTGGAAATATTTCATGGCTCTCTCAGATCTGTTACCAAATCGGATTTGCAGAAAATGAAATATCTTGAAAGAGTGATAAAGGAAACGCTTAGATTATACCCAAGTGTGCCAATAATATCAAGGCGTTTGGAAGCAAATACAAAAATCAGTGGGTAGAATTTTTTTTAAATTTGAAAGGTTGATTCCCGAAAATATCACATCGCGGTACATTAAAAAATTCGTTTTCTCTCGTTTTCAGAAGGTTACACAATTCCGGCCGGCACGAACATTACAGCTTTCATCTACTACATTCACAGGAATCCGAATATTTATCCGAATCCATTGCTATTCGATCCAGATAGGTTTTCCCCGGATGTAATAGAGCAACGCCACCCTTATGCATTCATTCCTTTCAGTGCAGGTTCAAGAAATTGTATAGGTAATTAATTACTGTCGTTATAATAAGTTTTACTATACATCTCAACATTATATTATAATATTCGTTAAGGTAAAAAAATTAACAAATTGGCATTTACAAATATTTTTTTTCATAATTAATTTTTGCGATAAATATAATAGTTTTGTATTTCAAATTGATATATTATAGGCAATATACCTCTTTTTCTTAGGTCAAAGATTTGCAGAAATGGAAGAAAAAGCGATACTGTCCCATATTATAAGAAACTTTCAAATAATTTCGCTCTGCCCAAGAGATGATGTTAAAATAATGGGAGAATTAATTTTGCGCCCCAAAAATAACATTAGAATTGCTTTCAAACGCCGACACCCAATAAGTAAAAAATGAAAAGCATTACTAATTTATCTGACCAAATAATAAAATATGATAAAAATAATATTCTACAAAATAGAAAAATTCAATTTAAAAAAAATCAAAACAAAAAATTATTTTTACCTAAAAATGATTATTTACATTTTATGACTTAGGAGCTACATAACATATGTAAATTTGACAAAAATATCGTCAAGATTATCATAGATTTTGGAGATCATCTTTATTGTGAAAAATATTTAATTCCCCATATAATCATTTTTTAATTTGCACAAATTGTAAAATCCTGAACGATATTTATTTTCACAAAGTTGAAAAATATCAATTTAAGAAAATATGTACAGAAACCAAAAAATCAATTTAATATAAATTTTTTTTATAGCATTTGAATAAATTTTTACTGAGACACATTTTTCTAAAAAAATTTGTTTTACTAATTTAGGTTTTTTAACTATGGACGATCAGTAAATGTAACAATATTGAAAACTGAAGTATGAAGGTTTTTAAACATTATATTTATTTTATTTTAAATCAGAATATAAAGATTAATTCAATGTTATTAATTAATCTTAAATGTAAAGTGAAAAATAAAAAACGAACGTTAGCATTTATCTTTGACTTCAAAAAAAAAAGCACAATTATTAAATTAGACTAAATTTCCTTAAGAAAATTTAAGGTTTCTTTTATTAAATAATGCACTAAATTTTTTGTTTCATAAATATTATATTTCAAGAATTTTTCTTTTTTATAATATATTAAAAGAAAAGTATTATTACGTTTTATTTTCAACTGAACTTTAAAAATTCCCATTGAAAAAACTTCCACCGTCCACTTTTCGTTAAAGATAATCATATTTTACAATTTTTTTTCCATATAATAATCTAAGCCATTTTATTGACAATTGCCAAATGTAATGTAGATAGCTGATTCGTCCATTTATCTAGAGCATTATATCGAGCAGCACATCGAGATTCTTTGTCTAATGTTAATACTTGGTTGACCTGATCTATTCGCCCCTGTATTGTACTGAAATAAAAAAATCATACACCACCAACACATAAAAACCGGAAAGATTAATATTAGGCATATACATCATTTATAATAAGTAGCTAATATCTGAGTTTGCTTATAATAAACCAATAAATATCTAAATTAAGTAAAAATAAATAAATATTAATTTTTCTCGAGCACAAATACTTAACATAATATTTTATAAATAACAAAAAATTTTATTTTTCAGACAAATTTCATTTTTTGCAAATGCCACCGACATATTAGATTATAACCTTATAGAAGTTATAAAAAGCTGATAATTTACCTACATTTTTTTAATATGTTATGCGTTATAAGAATAACTATATTTTTTTTAAAATTTTATTAACTTATATAATATTGTATCTTACTTCAAGTGTTTTTTATTTAAAACTAAAAAGCTATAGCATTGATCATACACATTAATTAAAATGTATATGTCAAAAACGGGGATTTATTTCTTAGCCATTTTCTAAAAAACTCCTACCTGTCTAAAATGCAAGAAACCAATAAACTTTCCACTTCTCCAGCATCAATATTAAGTTCCTTTGAAATAAATGGAATATGAATTCTTGTGTAAGGCTTTATAAGTTTTATAAGGACTTGAGTTCTAATATTTCTAAGCAGATCTTCTATATGTTCCCGTATAAAAGGATCATCCATTATATTCTGACGATTTTGCTTCAGAATAGTTTCGAAGTCGTTAATATCATTATTTTGATAAGCAGAAACTAAATTTGTCATTGCGAGAATTTCTGGATCATTCTTGTATGGTTTGGCCTCTTGCGAATCAAATGGATTAATTCCGGACTTCATAAGCCTAAAAATTAATTTTACGTACATGTTTATCTATATTATGTTTATTTAAAAAAGAATTACTGCAAAGAACAAAGACCGAAAAATCATGTGAAGCTTACATATTGGCCAACACAAGATATTTCAAACATGTTGTTCTTCTTGGGCTTCCTGACTCATCATAATTTTTAAATGCCTCAAAGAAATCAGTATGAGCTTTTTCAAATTCGCCCTCTCTCAGATGCATTTTACCACCACATTCTCTAATCACTCCCATTATAAGAGGATGAGGAATTGCTGCTTTTATATGCAATGATTGTTCATATAAAGTCTTGAGTTTCTTGTTATTTTTTTGAGCTGTATACATTTGAATTTCTAAAGCATATATTTCCAACAACTGAGTACCTTTTTTGAGATCATCCTCACCATCATCTGTCTGATATTGTGAAGGAAAAAAGTTATTAATTTTTCTTATACGCTCTTTTTATTTAGTCGGTTTTTACTATCAAAAAAATTTGAAAAAATTATGATAAAAATATTTATAATACATAGTAAATATAAAATGATTATAATATTTCTATATCACTAAAAAGAAAACAAAAATTTTAAAAATCATGTAGACGGAAGAATTTTGCTTCAATCAATAACATTTTATTAATATATCTTGAATTAATTGTATCTTAAAATCTTTGTCAAAAAATTTAATCTAAAAATCTTAATTTATAACTTAAAATTACAATAAGTTTAAACTTTAATTATGTAATTCCATTCAGACTTGTAAACAACTGACAAAACAATTTTTCAATGTTTTATAGTAAAAATTAATTTATTAAAGCCAGATTAATTTCACAATTTTCTGTTATAATAAATCAAAAAATCATTAATACTTTAAGAAATATTTACCTGGCATGACTGATGCAATTGTTTTAATATTTTTGCAAGCTTCTGAAAATCATATCGATCAAAATAAAGTTTTCCTAGTTTTGTATTAGTTTTAAACCATAATCTATCATTTTTGGCATCTTTCAGGGCATCTAATGTTGTTTCATAAAAATTTTGAAGCAATTCCATCTAAAAATATTAAATAATCCAATTTAAAAAAACTGAAAATATTTAATATGATAAGTGATGTTTAAAATTTTGTATAATATATATTTAAACTTTTTTGTAAAATATAAATATATTGTATAACTTTTTTGTAAAATTTTTAAATATATATTTAAACTTTTGATTTTTTACATATATCTTTATTTGTATTTGTAAAGTTTAATATGCAAAATAAATTTACTCACATTCTTTGATGTTGAAATATAATCTAAAATTGAATTAATAGACTTCTCACTATGATTTCTTGTAACAGCACTCTTAATATATGTAAGTAGTTGCTTATATCTTGTCATCATTTCATCAAAATTCCCCTAAAAAAATGAAGATTTGAATTCAATGCATAATTTCCAAATACATGTTCTAAAAAATATAAAACCTTTCTTAAATTTATTTTTTTACCAATTTAAAATTTATTTTAATCATCTGCTTTAAAGCTTTAAAACCCCATTCTCCCTTTTCCCCGCCTTCTAGATCAAGAACCTTTTGGAATGAGAACAAAGCTGCCTTTGGATCATCTTCTTTTAATGCCTTTGAATTATAGTATTGATTTTCCAAGTCAACATCAGGTTCTGAATTACTATCCTCAGAATATTCCTACAAATGAATTTAACAGTAATCTTTAAATAAATATTAAATAAAAACTAATGTGCTTAGTTTAATTCTATAAATAAAATTCTTGACTCTCATTTGATACATAGTTAAAAAGTGATTGAAAACATCCTTTTTATAATCTGATAATAGTGTATTATATTTTTGCAAGTTAGAAACTGAATGAATCATTAATAAATAATACATTTTTAAAAGAAATAATGCAGTTTCCTGAGTTTTTGAAATATAATGGTACTAAGCAGAATCACCAAATTTTAACAAGTATCAATATAATTATTTCTTTTTCAACAGATAATTAATGTCATCATGCAATTCTAGATTTAAGGTAAATCAATCACAAATAAAGGTAAAATTTTATTGATACATAATGGATTCTAGATTTAAACAAATTTATGATTATAAACATAAGATGAAAATTTAAATCTTCCATATACTGTATTATTACAGTTTCAAATCTAAAAATAAATTCAAAACTTCAAGATTTTTTTAATGTAAAAAATTCTTGACATTCTTCAAAGTTAATAATTTAATAAATTATTACAACAAATTAAAAACAGAATAGTACTCATACTTTTAGACATTTTATTAATAATGTGTAAATTCTACTATTTGAGATAATATAAAGATCTCAAATACATAAATTTTGGGACAATGAAGCTTAACAATCAAAAAGATAAGCCATTACAATTGTATTTTAAATAAGTATTTCTAAATTCAATTTATAAATATAAAGTTACAAATTTTATGGTTTCATCAATCTCGGAACGATTTTATAATGTGACTTCTTAACTCAAAAAAATTTAATAAGTAGCTACGGAATTAAAATTGAAATGGATAAATAGACCTATTGATATCATAACTTTCGAAGCACTCGAACATCTTAGAAAAATTATACTTACAAGACCATAATCTTCTTCCTCCTCGCACATAAAGTCATCCTCCACGTCAGACATTATTTGTCAGAGAGTGATATATTTATGCCGAGAAGATATCAATTACAATCTCAATTTTAACACTATCCCCGCTGGAAACAAAACATGAGATACCAAATGACACATAACCAACAGCAAAAATTGGAAAAATTTTTGCTAGCTGCAAGATAATTTAACCCTTTTTTTTTTTTTATCAGTCAAAGGAAGTGGTATTCCACGTTCAATTTTTCCAAGAGTTTGCGCGTTATTTTACTGTACATTATTGTCAAATAAATAGGAATTGTTTTTATTTCCAGGAATAATTAACACAAATAAAAATTTTATTAAAATTAAACTAAATCGTGGGATGTTTTTGATGTTGTGGATAAATAATTTTTACTTGAAGTTTGTCCATAGTTTTAGCGGCGAAAAAATTTAATATTAATTTACATTGTTATTATTATTATCATCATCATTAATAAAAAAGTATAAATAAAAAACCCACATTTTCTAGTAATTTATATTCCCCGAATGAATTTACATTACTTTAAAAAAAACAGTTTCATTTTAAAATTATAATTTTCAATTCGATTTTTGCCGATATTTTTTACACGTTAAACTATTAGACCTTTTGCGAAGAAAGAAGATCGATCACTGCAAATTATGTTAACAGAGTGAATCTAGAGGATACAAGACTGTTTTCTTACACATATATTCTTAAACGGTAAAGCGTATGAAGAATTTAATTATATCATCGTTTTATTATTCAGAAACATTAATTGTGCAAAAATAATTGATCCAGATAAAATCCCTTGACGATTCATGCTAAAATTTTATAGCCGTATCTCATTGATCACCATGCAAATCATATGAAAAATAATTAAATAGTTTTGAGTTATTGAATTCAATAAGTTGTAATTGTCTTCTCTCTTTGAACTATCTTATAACACTTTGTCAGTCATTTTTATTTACAACATAGGTTCGACAATGGAAGGCCACCAATCCACTCATGATACATTCACGAAACCGAAGTCCACTTATTTAACACCCACGATTCTTTCATCGCTGAAAAGCGTTTTAGTGGTAATAAGCACAGCTTTAATTGGCTTTGCGGCATTTAGAAACACGTTGACATGGCATTTGCAAAAATTCTGGGGAGCATCCGGAAATTTTTGGCAAGCACTTTGGGATAGTTTTCTCCATATTGTAGGTGAAGACTTTACAGTATTATGGGTTTACGGTATGTGGTTTTAATCAACATTAAAATTATAAAAAATCAAAAATTCTTATGATATTATTCCATATTTACTCTCTCAAATGATTTTCCCATCAACAAAAAAATGAAATAAAATTTTATTATTTTCGCAAACCATTTTTTAGGTACTAACGTCTTGATGTTTTCGGTTTACTGGACCTTCGGAGGAATTTATACAATATTGGATGTGACAAATAAACCTGCTGTTTTAAGGCGTTATAAAATTCAACCGGGTACAAACGAGCCCGTGGATATATCAAGATTAATTAAGGTGAAAAATGTAAATATCTAATATTAACGAAAAAACGTTTAAAAAAAATTGAAATAAAGTGAAAAATGATCAGTTTTAATATTTTAAAGTTCAAAAATATTTAAACTGATTATTTAACTCAATTATTACAACAGAATACACATGGTTCTTGTATATCCTTCGATTTAAACAAAATGTAACAGAGAATAGAACGTTTTCATAATATTCCTAGTTATGCTACAATACTTGTAATGCTATTGTTCTGTTCCAAAAATAGCAGGTTAATGATAATATAGAACTAATTATAAATTTCTAGAATTTAATAATTAAGAATTAAGAAATTTAGAATTCTAAATTTCACACAAATGTGAAATTAAGAACTACTTTAAATCTTCAAGAGGTACTTTTACAATATTTTATGCTAGTATTTATATTATTTTACAGGTAGTTATCTGTGTAATTTTTAATCAAACAGTTGTTGCACTTCCTGCTGCATTTTTAATGTCAAGATTAATGCTTTGGAGAAGTACACCTCCGATACGAGAACTTCCGACTTTTCACTGGGTGCTTGCTGAAATGGCTTTCCACATACTTATGGAAGAAGTAGGATTTTACTATTCCCATAGGTAATATATAAATTTTTTATTGTTGATATAAAATAAATTGAGGTTAAAAAAAGACACATATTTGCAACTTAGTGGTAACATTTATTCCATGCAATTTCGTGATGAAAATTATTCCAACGCTAAAACTTATATCATGAAGCAACAAAAGTTTTATACGTTATATTACAGTTATTAAAAAATTACCATTTTATGCAAATTTTTCTAGTGAATTACCTAAAGCTTTATAATACTTCATTGTTTTTCTTCCTAGACTGCTGCACAACAAATATGTTTATAAATATATTCATAAAAGACATCATGAATGGACGGCACCAATTGCAGTCACTGCTATATACTGTCATCCTATTGAACATATATTTTCCAACTTGGTGCCACCTTTCATTGGCGTATTTTTAATGGGATCACATGTGGCTACGGCATGGCTTTGGTTTTCCCTGGCTATTCTTTCCACGCTAAATGCACATTCTGGATATCATTTACCTTTTTTCCCTTCTCCCGAAGCGCATGATTTTCATCATTTAAAGTAAGTTCTTAAACTTTTGTAGCTTTTTTTCTTCAATTTAAAAACACATATAAAAAAAATAAGGATAAAATTATAATTTTTCAGGTATAATCAGTGTTTTGGCGTTCTTGGTCTTCTCGACCGATTGCACGGAACTGATGTTCAATTCCGAAATTCAAGATGTTATTCGAGGCATTTAATGCTTTTGAGTTTGACTCCTTCAAGAGAATTATTTCCAGATGAAGTCAAAGGCAAAGGAAAATAATAGTTTCAATAATGTTACAATTTTTTAAAATTATGTTAAAGCTGTAATTATGTAAAACTCATTATCGAAAGCTAAAAATCAAATTTTCAAAAGCCAGATTTTAAACGATTTTCATAATTTTGCTAATCTAAAAAAAAAAAATGAAATAAGAACGGAACATTAATTTTAACAAATATGAAGTATTAATAATGGTCTTCTGAACGTAAAATAAAAAGAAATTTGTACCTGAAATGAGGAAACTATAAAAATATGACTGAAGGAAAATTTTAATTTATAATTGTTATTGAAATTTCTGTAAAAATTTTGAAATAAATTATATGTATATATATGAACATACATGTGTGATGTGTGGGAATGAATATGTGTCTATGAACTATTGAGTAATTTAAATTTAATTTTTTAAAATTGTTTCTAGCAAAGAAAAATTTTCGATAATTTATTAATATAAATAAATGAAAATATTTTTTTGGTAATGCAGACATTTTTAGTCTAAAAATTATCTGGCACATTTCAAGTGCTCGGATCATTTTGCTTTTCATAAATCAACGAAAAATGTTAGTAGCAAATTTTAAATTTAATTCTTACCATAGACTAGAAAATTCTGCCTATTACACTTATACGTTAAAAAACATACGATTTCCAGTATATTTTGACAAATGTATGCTTTTAATTCTAAAACGTAAAAACTAGCATTGGTGAAAACAAGTAAATAGAAATAATATTAAGAAAACAAAATATAAGCTCAAATTGCCAAATGTATAACGTTAACATCACTATTTATGAAAAAACTCCATTACTGTAATTATTCTAAACTAATTTCTTACGCAATAGTTTTTTTTAACAATACTTGAAAAAATACCATTGATGGAATGAAAATTCAAACGGTGTGAATTAATGTAAAATACGTTTCAAAAGAATCGATGGAAAGGAAAAATTATTGTCATCGTAAATCTTACATGCTACGAAAGCTCGAATTAAAAAGCCGGTTCTCGAATGAGTTTCGCAATTTGAAAAATATTACTTTCTGTAATGTAAAAACCTTCCTACACTAAAACTTATTCTGTCTGGCATTACATTTGTTTGCATTTCTTTAAAGCAAATCGCTTTCAAAGAATATTTAATTCGCACGAAATAAGCTAATATTTAAAATATTTTATTCGCGAGTATAAACAAATCTTTTTATTTCATTTATATATCTTATAAAATGCAGCGTTTTATAAAAAGTAATGAAAAGATGCAAATGTATTGTTACGCAGGATTCTTGATATTCAGTGTGTAAGGAAAAAGTCGTTGACAGTTTGATAGGAAAAAAAAACTTTTATCGGAACAAGAAATCATGGATAATTTTGTGCAGGGCAAAGAATTAAATTTTTCCATTACAAATGACAAGTTTATTTTATTAATAACTAAATAAATCCAAAACATAAAATTTTTTACAAAAATTTATTTCCAAACAATTGAAACAAAAATGAATTTTTTTTAAATATTTTTATCCCATCAAAATTAGGAGAGAAAAAAAAATCACCTCAATGCAGTTAAAAATCTATATACGTATATATTCATATTTTTATATTATAACAATTACAATTTTAATTTTTTTAATCACAATATCTGGAGCATATAAAACATGGAGAATGGAGTTAAACAGAGCCTGAAATGTTTTTTTTATTTTTTTTATACAAATCAGTCTTAGGAAAAGAATCAAATTCTTAAACTGGAAAAGAGCCGAATTTCAAGGCTAACTCATTACATATGCACAATCAGTCAGTGACGGGCGATAAAATCTGATTTTCATTATAACCATAATCATTTGCATAACAAATCTCGAAATACAATTTTTCCTCCCAGCCACTAAAACGCAGCAGGCGAGAGATCACTCAATTATTCGGGTCAAAGCCAAATCATTTTTTTTTCTTTTTCATTTTGAAATACTTCAAAAATATTTCATATTTTTTAACAGAAATTAAAATGGTTTGAATTTTAAATGATTAAAAAAATTTTCATACCAACAAAATTTGTAACAGTAATAAGAACAAAAACTACTGGACGTAAATATTATCGCAATTTACATCTCATCATTAGTCTAGACCGAGTTTTTACGGGAAAATTAAAATCATATGAAGAAAATGAGGTAAATAAACATCGAAAAAAAGAGAATAATAACGATAATAATAAAATAAACGCATAAAGTTTCACGCGTTAATAACGTCGAATACGAATTTATGTCAGAGGGCTAAAATCTCAAGCGAATTTTGCTCTCACAAATTATCACCGTTTTGATTCAATATGAACCGTTTCATTTCTTTTCCATTAATTTTTGAAACTTTGAAAAAAAAAAGAGAATCACATTTGATATAAGGAAATGAAATTCTGTAAAATATTTTTACACATCAATAAAAGGAATATTAAGCTGACGTTTAACCTTAGTTATTCGAAGAAATGTAAATTGCGGACCCTTCTTAGGTTTTTTCTGAGCATTTCAAAATTAGCCACGATTCAATATACAAAAATTCAAATTTATCGCTCATAAATACTCAGCGTGTGGGACGGAAAAAATCATCCGCACTAAGAAAATCCTCTTCACTTTTTTAATTTGCGATCCCTTTAACTAAAAAAAAAAAAAGAAAAAATTAACGGATTACAAAATCAAACTTACAACAAACTATTCAAGACTTCCTACATGTTTCTGTCATTTTCTACTTCTGCTTTAGAGGCACATGTAAGTATTCCAATGTAAATAAATTCAAGGCACTTGTGATATCCAAATTAATTTTGTTTGACCTGCATATTATGCAGGTCATATTTAAAGAAATTGTATACAAAATGAAATTTTGAAATTTTACAATGTAAATATTTTCATTTTCCCATTTTTGATTTGCCAAAAAAATAGAATAACACTGAGGTTATAGAATACTGCATTTCTTAAAAATAAAAGCATAAATAACAACATTATTATAAGAGCAATATAAAAAAAATTTATGGATGTGTAATTACTGAAATGTTCCTTGTTAAATTGTACAAGCAAATGCATGAATAAATACAAATACAGATGTACTTTATAATTAAAAAACTGAACCCAATAAAAAAATTATCTGTTTATATCTATGATATGAATAATGTTACAAATGATTGTTAAATATTTTGTAAAAGAGATTCAATCATAAAATACATGCATCAACTACTATATCAAAAAATAACCATTTAAATTTTGCTTTTTATTTGCTATAAAAATTCATATAAAATTGTTTGCTTAAAGTTTTTCAGTCATTGTAAATCCCATCTATGAGAAAATCCATTCTTTTGTAATATCTCCTATCCCAGAATTCTCTTGTTTTTTTCCACAATACATATATCAATATCCCAACCAATGGTAAAATAAATATTGATATGACCTTTGGCACATATTTTTCACCTTTTGACTTGCTGAACAAATTGCTGGCATTATCCAAATCATAAGGCACACATGTAATGCTTGGTTTTAGCTTTTTGACAAGCATTGTAACATTAGAACTTGAATCATTTTTGCTCCCAGGTGAATTTGAGCTGCTCTCATATATCTCATATTCTGCTGGATGAGTCTTGCTTGCTGTTCCATTTCCAACATCACTGATATGTTGCCCTATTACACTTGCTGAATAATTTTGACAGCAAATGTGATTGCAAGCCTTTGCTGCATTAGGATTGACTTTGTTGATAGGCAAGCAAGTGATGCAGTCAATCAAAGGCTGCAGTTCAATTGTTTTCCCCAGATCATTTCCCCTTTCACAGCATGAGCAGTTTAAAGGTTTATAATGCTCAACTTTGTAACATTTGTTTTTTTCTGCCACAAAACAGAAATGTGGCACATCATCTGCAAGGGAATCCTCTGCCTCGTCCTTATAATAATTCACCCCTTTTCTCGGTTTGATCGAAGAGGTTCCATTTGCCTGGGCAACATCGTCCAACCCCAATAGACGAGTTAAATTTTTTTCATTCAATTTCTGCAACAAAACGTTACCTCCCGTTTGATTTGCGAACGATGAATAGCTTTTGTTATTCGCACGGTCGAGATTTACCATCTCATGAACTTTATTTTCATTGTTTGATTTCACATTTTTCGAACCATTGCTCACTTCGAAGTGATCCCTACTGCCTGAACTGCCCTCTGCATATATTTTATTTCCGTTAGCCAAGTCTGAAAATGTGAAAAAAGATTTTTAACGAGTCACCAGTGATAACGTTTGAAGTTTTGATCTGACCAGATGTTGTGGGGAAAACGCTTTATGATTCAATACTTTTGACTACTTACGCAACAGTACGGATGCGTTTTTTGCAACATCGAAATCATCTTTTTCGCCTGATATTTTTCTTATTTCATCCTGTATGTTGTTTGGAATTGAATCCTCGTCGTTCGCAACCGCATTTGCAGCACAGAAACAAATTATCATTAGCTTCACGACTCGAGTTTCACGATTTGTAACTTTCATTTTCGAAAAGTGAACATATTTTTTTTTTTTTTATTTTTTAATCGATGGGGCAAATAAAGTTCTAAGGCAATCCGAATGAAAAAAAATTTATCACTTTTCGCTAGGTTACAACATTGACGAAATAATTTAATATGAGCTCGAGCAAGATCATAGTGAAAATATTTCAGTTGGAATTAATTATCCTACAAACATGCTTACTTTTATTTTCACACAGCCATACGTCAGTGGTATTTCCCGTAGCAAAAGTGAAAACGCAAAAAACGGTAAAAAAAAAAACAACGTTTGGGAATCAGAGCAAAAATTCTCAAATCTATTTTACAGTGAAAACCATCATAACATTATATCAAAATTACATTATTTACAGTGTAATATTTCCACGATTTAGAGTGAGTTTTTATTTTTAACATATATTTAGAATGGAAAGGAGCGAGATTTTTAAAGCGTTAAAAGGAAACATCTGAAATCAGAATATAGCAAAATGGAGACCGAACAAACTGGTGGCAGTGAATCGGTTAAGGATTTGCTGAGCGAACTGACCGTTCGTCTCGATAAGTATTTAAGCGTGCTTAAAAGTGCCGAGGACGAGAGCAATGCGAGCAAGGTTAGGCGCTATAACAGAATTGTGAAACAATACAAAGATGCAATTGCGTTGTTTAAAAGGGGAAAACCCGTGCCGCTGGATGAGCTGCCTAATCCGCCAGGTTTTGAACCTCTCGTGAAACGTACGCTCGAGGTCGCAGATGCGGACGAGGGTTTAACGCCATCGCCCATGCCTTCACCTTCCTTACCGCGCAGAATGGATGTTTCTCCGAGGCCTAGCCGCAAGAGAGATATGTCGCCTAATCCCATTGGCAGAGCATGTAATTCACCGATGCCTCCTCGAAAAATGGCCACGGAAAACGTCAAATCCGAGGATAATGCCGCAAACGTTAATATCCCAATTTTCGTGAACGACAAACCTATTGGAGAAGAAATCAGCGTGCCAGCATGTGTAATTAATGAAACCAACATTGTGGAAGAGCTCAGCTCCAGACTGGAAGTTTACAAGTCTGTTATGCAGAAGGCGCAAGAAGAGGGTAATAGCTCAAAAGCGAGAAGATATGGCAGAATTATCAAACAATATACAGAGTCTATTGGATTGGCCAAGAGAGGAAAACCCGTTCCCTTGGATGAATTGCCTAATCCTCCAGGATTTGCACCACTCGTCCCTCCCAAATCAGATCCACCATCCCCAGCGGTAAGCAGGCCAGGAACACCTTCGATTCAGGAGGAAAACACAGAAGGTGGAGATTTAGTTACTGACCCAGCTTTTCAAGACTCTGCAAATGAGGATGGTGATTTGTCTGAAAAAGGAGCTGCTCTTGTGCCCAGATTGCCTGTCAAAAGCTTAACAAGATCTGAAAAGCAAACAGCAATTTTAAGAGAAAGACAAAAAGAATATAGAGAAGCAGCATTAGAAGCCAAGAGACAAGGCTTGATGAATGAAGCAAAGGAATACCTTAAACTATGCAAGGGATTTGATAGGTTAATTGAAGCTTCTGAAAGTGGTCTTCCAGTTGATATGAGCACAATTCCAGTATCACTTAAGGACAAGAAGGATGCAGAGGAAAACTTTTATGTTGTTAGTGATAAGGATTTTACAGAAACTAACGAACCAGAAATGTATAATAATTTAGAGAAAGAATTGTTGGAGCAGATTAAAAGTTGCATGGCCACAAGGAATCATTTTAAAATGAGTGGTGATATTGCAAGTGCCAATCGATTTGAACAATTTGCCCTGCAATTTAAAAAAGATCTTAATTTCGTCAAAGCAAGGCGTCTGAACAATTCTCCCATACCCAAATTCCACTACGAGACGAAAACATATTCGAAAATATTGTGCAACACCGATTTGAGCGACAACGAACTAGAATTGACCATCGTTCAGGGTATCAATTACAAAGTAAGCAATCCAAACGATGTGGATACTTATGTAACCTATGAGTTTCCGTATCCGTCATCTAGTCCACCTTCTGGTCGCACTTCTACAGTGAAAAACACAAACAACCCAAGTTACAACGCGAAATATGTTTTCCCCATACACAGGGAAATTTCCGCATGTCAGAGAATATTTAAAAGGCACGGAATTAAACTCGAAGTTTGGTCGAAGGGTGGATTTTTCCGAAGCGACACCTCTCTTGGTACGGTCACTGTGAAATTGACTCCCTTGAACAGCGACATCACCATACATGATGCCTTTGATTTGATGCACGGAAGGAGGGCTGCCGGAGGCAAACTGGAAGTGAAAATTCGCATCAGGGAGCCCGTGGTGGCGAAGAAAATAGAAAGCGTATCTGAAAGATGGTTGATTATCGACCACAACTGATCACGAAAGAATAAAAATAAACGAATAAATAATAATTATTTAAAAAAAAAAAAAAAAAAAAAAAAAAAAAAAAAAAAAAAAAAAAAAAACACGAAAAACGAAAAATGTGACATTTATAATTTGAGTAGAGTGCTTAACTTTCTTTTTGAACTCTGAAATAAGGCAAAACGAAGATTTTATCTTTTATTGCTGTCTCCCTCTAAAAGAAAGAAAAGCATATAAAAAAGCTCTATGTAATCTACAGTGAACTAATCAACCTCTTTTTGTTTTCTTTTACAATAAAGTTAGTGAAAAAAAAGCTATTTGAACTCAGCTCGTTTATATTTGTATTTTCGTGATCAACTTTGGCCACAATATTCGTTTTACGTATATGTTTTTTAAATGTGAGCATTCCATTCGATGACTTATATTAAACCATGACAAAAATCGGAACTCATCATCATTTTTAAATAAAACCTAAATATTGTAGCCCATGAAAAAGCATTAATATTTTTTATTAAAACAAACGCTTTTTATTTTTTTATATTAAATGATATGGATTTTTGATTTTTCTTAATGTATTTTTTATTTAACGGACTAAACTTAAGGCTATTTAAGGAATACCGGGGAATTTCCATTTCAGCGGCTTTTCCGGAAAAATATATTTTAATTGTGAATTAATGTAAGCTGTAATTAAATGCATAAAAAACGCAATCCTTTAGAAATTTATTTAAAAGATTTATCTAATTCAAGTGTTTTTATCCGCTTTCAATGGCGCAAAACTTGGTTTTTTTTCCAAAAAGTTTACTTATTCTTTTTTCTTTTTTTTTTTTTTGCTTGAAAAAAAAATGGAAATAATGCCACGCTTAAGAAAAATAAGGAATTCTAAAAGTTAATTATTATGCTATTTAACTATTAACCTAAAAAAGAGTTCAATTAATTTGTCCGTGAAAAATCCTAAATTTAAATTTTTTAAATGACATTGTCGAAAATTATGTGCTTTTAAAAAACTGAGTTTTCTCATATTTTATATGTTAATCATTGTTGACTTTGTTAAAGAAGAACAAGAAATTATATTATTTGCGTTTCTTTAATATTCATTAGGTCCGTCTTATAAATTTTAATTCTATCATAATATTTATGAATCTACTCGTATTATCCTATATAAATAAAACAAGTGCAATAATATAACACGTCTTATAATTTTTATAAGCTATTAATAATAAAATCATATCTGGCGCTTCATGAATTTAATAAATTTCTTTCTCAACTTTTTTGTGTTATTAGTTACGGATTCAATTTTTGCTGTGGTTTGAAGGTGTGTCCAATTAGAACGAAATACATTAGAAAAATTAATATATTTTATTACTTAAAATAAATAATTTGTCTTGATATTGTGAAAATGAAGTAAAATGTGAACCGTGGCAGTATCACGGGTTGAACTATGTTATAACTCTCAATTTTAAATACTAACTCTGACTTTTTTCCCCAATCTAAATAAAGTGTCTTGAAATGTCATACAATAATTGTTTTGTTCTTTTGATGCTGTTTACATTAAATTTTATTTTTTTTATTGTATAAGAATAAATAAAATATATAACAGAGGAATTTAAAATACATTTTTTAAAATTTATTTCAGCATTTCAAACAGTTGCACTGTTTGAAATGCGTAGAATCACCACGGCGTAGAAAAAAATTTTTTTTTTTAATTTGTTTGGAAATTCTTGATTGGTAATAAAATGAAAATTTCAACCGTTTTCATTGATATTTCTCCATGCTGAAAATATGAAACTTAACTCCAGGAGGGAAAAAAATTTTTCAATTAATTTAATTTAGATGTAAATGAAATTGATATATGATTAGGCATAGAGTCAAATTTGCTTCCATTTAATGATTTGATTTGATAAGAAAGGGCTGCAAATACCATACATAGTAATCTTTCTTCTTGTGCCTATGAAATTAATTTAGTTACTTACTGATCATTGAAGTAATGATCAATTACAACAAAGCCAAAACAAAAAAACATAAATTTTTGTTTTAACATGGCGCCCTTTTTTCTTGCGATGTGATTGCATACATATAAAAGATCAAAACTAAAAAAAAATTTACCAACCGGTCCGTCTTCAGGATTCGCGAAAATTTGCAATGCTCTTCATCGATGCATTAAACATGCTGTGAAATAATTTACGTTTTCATTTCTTCGGATGTTGAAGAAAAATCTATTCGCGAAGCAGATTTGTATTGAATGTGTTCTGAACACATATTGCCAGAAACTTTTGAGTAACTTCATATTGCAGCCTCACAAAAAACCGTTACTTTTTGATAAGTAGCGGGAAAAAAATAGGAATAGAAATATCCCAGCTCCAAATAATTAAAATTTTTTGTTAATTGTTTGTTTTGTAGCTTTAGTCATAATCTATAAAGAATTATTTCAAGTTAAATTAATTGCTTCACATTTTAGATTATTGAAAATATCAGTTGATTTCAATTACTTTTAAATTTTAATCGGAAAACACGATACGGTAGAGTCTATTTTTTTCTAATTTTTTTAACTTTGAAGTTTTACCTGCGAATTTAAGAAGTCACAAAAGCTTTCGTTTCCCGTTTTTGCTTATTTACTCGCTTGAATGACCCATTTGCAGAAGAAAAATTTGATCGTGAAGAATATTATCTGAAAATATTAAAATTATTTTATTAAAATATAAGTGAATTATTTTTATCTGAATGAATTGTAACCGCAAAATAAGAATTTTTATCAGGCTAAATTCTGATCGGAATCTTGTTCATTTGATATTAAAGATCTTTTTAATCATGTTACGGCAACAGGCAGATTTGATAAATTTCGTCTCTTTTGCTATTGTTAAATAGTTATCCGGCACGTAATTATTGTTATAATTGAGCCATTTAGAATCTTGCACTCTATGGCTGTTTAGTGTTCGTGTATGTAGGACCATCAGACGACAATTTTTTTGTGTGCCACAATCATTATTGTCCAAACACTTTATTTTCTGTGATAGCTTGAAACCATGTTTTATTATGTAGATCCCATAACCTTATTCGTTTATATCGACAATAATATATCTCTAGCGAAATGTATAATTAATTTGTGGCATGAGGTGTCAGTATGAAAATTCTCGTTTTCAGGAAAATTACGTAGAACTTATGTAAGTAATATTAAGTTACTATGAACCTGAAAAACGTGACAGCTTAAAGTCCTCCTGGTAGTATCCGAATAACTTTTGTTTTTCATATTGCATTTTCTTTTTATCTCAGATTTTAATTTTTCTCCTGAAAAAAAATGAGATTCATAAAATAGTTTTTCAATATCGCTTTCTTCTGGTTTGGTGTTGTTTACAATTTTATTTTTACCTAATCTGTAAATTGAGTTTTTGTTTATTTTTTAAATTCTCTAATATTTACTTGCAATTTCACCAATTTCATCATCAAAAAAAAAAATAAATTTAAAGTAAATTTTGAATGTATGATAGAAAAATCAGTATTTAAAAAAAAATCGGTTGCAGTAGTCATGATGATTCATATTTCTTGAATAAACTAGTGCATTTTTCAGTTTAATTGAAATGATTGTTCAGGTTGCATACTTGGCTCAACGAAGTGATCTTTTATTTTGCGTTCTTTTTAAATGAATTTTTATGAATTACTATATGAATTAAAAATTTTTCTTTAATAGGCCGATCTACAACAGAACATATGGACACAGTATATTATCAAGTGATGGAGACATTGCTTTGTCAACTCACAACAAAATAATCTATTTGGAAAAGGAAATAAAATCTGATGATACTTTACAGTCAATAGCTTTAGAATTCAATGTCCCAGTAAGTTTATATTCAGTCTATTTAAATTTGTGATCTATTTAAATTTGAAAGATTAAACAAATTGTTCTACAAACAAATATAAATCCTAATTTTATAAATTTTTTTGTTTTCCACTTTTATGGTTTAAAATTTTTTTTATTTGATTGAAAAAATACCAATTATCATATGTAAGAGAAATATAATATTTACTCAGATTTTCATTTCATTATGCAGAATTGAGATTAAGTCCCAGAAATTTGAAATGTTACTATTGGATTTTGAGTTTTTAATTTATTAAACTTTTAATGAAACACAAGGATTGTTAAAAATAGTTGAGATCTATTTTATATTCCATTGATTTGTATTTTTATTAAT
Source organism: Ricinus marginatus (assembly GCA_028565995.1). Lineage (NCBI taxonomy): Eukaryota > Metazoa > Arthropoda > Insecta > Psocodea > Ricinidae > Ricinus > Ricinus marginatus. The sequence goes on from JAOWBB010000001.1 coordinate 2,769,228, forward strand.
TCTTTTAAATTTAAATTTTATCTTAAAATTGAAAATTTACTGCATAAGTATTATTTTTATTATTAATTCAGATCTTTCTACTGTTTTATTAATTACCAAATATTATTGATTTGGGTCTGAAGCATATTTTGAGAAGATTAAAGAAAACTGAGCATAATTGATGAATAGAAGTTGAAGTGATTGCTATTTCTGAATATCTATTAAGCCTTCAAAAATTTTACATTATAACTCAGCTCTTTCAGAAGATAAAAAATAAATTAGAGATTATTCCCTTGATAATGTTTTATGATAAAAAAAAAATATTCATCAGTGAGTAATGTGTAATGAACTCAATGATTATGAAAATACTTACCATTATGTGAGGGCTAAATTTAAAAATGGTAAAAGAAAATCATATTATTTATGATTGTCTTTACCATTGTCATGTTAATGACATGGTCATTTTGGTCATGAACCAAATAACAGTCAATTTGTGAATGTATCTTTATACAATGTGAAAAAATATTCAGTCTGATACCATTTAAAGTTCTTGTTCCATAATCTTCATTCATTTGCTGATACTTTTGGATGCCGGAGTAGAAGAAAGCACTCGCATCAAAAATAACGCACTAAGCCACATGAAGCGTGATATGATCTTGTAATATATATACTTTTTTTAAAAATATAAATTTAAGCTCTAAGTTAAAAATTGATTTTTTTTTCCTCTGATAGTATAACTTTTGTTCGCGTCAAATATCTTATGTTCACGTTAAATATTCATTAAAACGTGTTATTAAATGGAAGTACATATTTGTTTTTGAATTTCAATGCTTACGCATTATGAACTTTAATATCCTTTTATAAATTATATTCTGTTATATTTTTGGATTTTTTTTCCAACCAAAAAAAAATTAGATTTTGAAAACACATAAATCAAAATAAGATGTAATATTCTAAAATAATATTGTGGCGTTAAATATACAATACGTTAATTTTTTAGAATTGTTAAAGAATCATTTTGATCAGTATCATAAATTGAAGTGAAATAGGAAAGAAGAATTAAATTAGTGAAAAATTGAGAAAAACAACCGAAATTATATCGAAATGATTTGTGTGGGGATTGTGTAAATTTACTATTTTGAAAAATGTATAATTTTAATTTGTTTAAAAATTATATTGACTTCAAGATTTAGCACCAATCAAATGAATAATACTAAGCCGCCTTATTTAAGAATGTCAAGAAAATATTTAATGTAAAATTTTTTAATATTAGTATGTGATTAGTCATATTCATGTTAAAAGTATTTTGATTCCAGGTGTCTGAGCTAAAAAGGATTAATAATATTCACAAGGAGAATGAGATTTATGCAAGGAAAGTCATAAAAGTACCTTCAAAACCATGGTCCCTGTTGTTGGAGAAGGAATATTTTTCAAAAGTTCCACCACCTCAAGATGACAAAACTCCTGCTCCAGCGACCCAAACAAATTTCGTTGATATAGTTGAAACTATTAACAATTGCAATTGCAATCCAAGGAACTGCGATGAAAATAATAGCGAAGAAATTACCGAAGAATTAATCGTATATAAAAATAATAAAATAACAGAAACGAGGGAGGAATCCGTTTCACTATTGAGCAGCGCCATAGATCATAAACCTAATGACGTCATTTCCTGCAACGGTGCGGATTGGGGAATGTCGTGGCACGTCCTCATCTTGTTTACCCTTCTTTTAGGAGTCGGAGGACCAGTAATCTATGTATTCTGGTTTCTTTGGGGTAAATCACATAAGACAGAAGGAAGCTGATCATTGATTTACGGAACATCAAGAAAGGCTAATGGATTGATTTATGAAAAATTTGTAATGCCGGAAGCAAAAAAATCCAATTATGGAAAGAGAATCTCATTAAAAAACCTATTTCCATTCCAGACACAAATAAATATGTATCATATGACCTAAATGATATAAACAAATTATTGATTTTATTAGTTCATTCATTCAACACCACAGATATAATATTAAAGTGTTTTTGCAGAAGAAACTGGGATCCCGTAACGTTATTGGTGGTTCAGCGTTTGCGTATATATACATGAGGTATATGCTAAGGGAATTTTGTAACAAATGTATTATATTATAAACCATTTTGAATAATGCAACATAAATTGACAATATAGTTTTTAAAAAATTATTAAATAAAAGTAGCAGATTGATTATTGTTTCCATATCACAAAATTCCTCGAATTTCAACTTTCAGTTTATCAGACTGTCTTCAACGGAACGAAGAAAAAAGATAATTCAAAAAATTTCAGAGAAAAATCAAATTGAAAAATTTTAGATAAAGAATTCTAAAAATTTTCAAAAGCGGCAAACAAATCGTTTCAAATTTATAAAAAATAAAATTATCCACAAAATATCATAGGGAGATTAGTTAAAACGAGAAAATACTAATAAAGAAAATTTTGCCGACATGAATCTTACGTGGCGTTAGCATCGAATAAACAATGTTTAGCAGAAAGAAAAAATACAACCTTTTTTTCCCCGATATTAAGTAGTAAAGTTTAACATTTTCTTTGAATAAGTCAAATTTTCTCTCCCCTAGCCGTCTATAAAACTTAGACCAAGTATAGGGTCACCAGGCCGAAAATACACATCCTTAACAATATTATTATATTCTAATATCCCATTATTTATGAGTAAATGAATAATGATAAATGAAAAATAAAGTTCCAAAATGCCTAAGTCATTACATCTTCCACATCTATTTTATGATGGTCAAAAAAAACAGCGAATAAAAATTTTTCATTCCCTCAGTTTTTATGTCGTCTTTTGTTTACGCTGCTTGAGTAATTTCGACCAAGCTATTTTTTTTTCTTTTTATACAAAATTCGCTGACACAACTTACCGAAACTATAAAAATCACAATTATCGTGACTTAAAATATTGAATTATTGTAAAAATTCGTTCCATTGGCTGATATAAGCAAATGCGAGCTTCAAATGCTAAGAATTCAATTGTTTTACTTCTCTCTTCCACGAGGAAAAAACTGACATAAAAAATTCTTATATTGGAATCCTTCCTCTTTTTAACCTAAAATAACAATATTATCTCAGTAATTTAATGTTACGTTAACAATATGTATTTTTTTGAGATTTTAAAATTCTTTAATAGTTTAATTAAAAACTTAATAGAAAAACCATGCGGTCTTTTCATTTATATTTAAGAATACGAAGAATATGACAAAAATATTCTTAATACATGAAAAATTAACAGACATGCAAAATGAAAACTTACACCAAAAGTTTGGACAAATACCTAATATATGAACCTAAATAAAGAACTTCACTCAAATCAATATTTAATTTATTTTATAATTACTCACTAATAAACTGCGAATGTTTTATTCAAGTACGTATGAAAACTGTTGTACATATAAAAGCAGCAAATTAAACATTTTTCAAAGCCAATATATTTTAGAATTATAAACTTTGATATCTTCAATAAAACACAAAGCTACACCAAAGAAAACGAAATGAAGCACAACACAAAGTGAATATTTTTAATATTTATACATTACTATAATATATGTAAATATTTTCTTAAAGATTATCCAAAGAAAAAATTTATTTCTCACAACTTTTCGTAGTGTATCCTCTTTTAAATAATCAGATTTGTTACTTTAATTCTAAAATTTCGCCTAACAACGAATGAGAGGGGATGAAAAAAAAAACAATTTTTTTAATTTTAAATCATTATATTTTATACGAAATACAGTACAATTAGTTTATAAAATGAAGACACGAGTCTCCATCAAATGACTGATTCCTTTAAGTCTCCATTAATTGTATGCTTTTACAAATTTAAAAAGTTCCGGAGAATTACTATAATTTTATTTTCTAACCGTATTCATCAAAATACAGAATACATATACATATACGTATGCATATATGTATATATATATCATTTTTTTAATCGTCAGACCATTATTGCAGAAGGGAAGGGAAATTCTTAATCCATTAAATAAATTAATTTAGAGGCTTGATTAAATGTATTCTGCGCAAGATAAAAAAATCGTTGGTTTTTTAAACACATTCTATTTAATTAGATTTAGATTATAGAATTAAGGATTAAGATATTGAAACTGATAAAATGATGAAAAAGGGAACAATTTTATCTTTCAAAATGTATAGAATTTTTCATATATTCGTTTGAACAACAAACAATGAATCGGGACTTAAGCAGAATCATTTATTACGAAAATACAAGGGAAAGAACACAAGATAATCTTAAAATAATAGAAATGGTACTGAAACAATCACTATTGTTTTGGTCACACCTCATTGACATATTAATTTTGGCGTAACGAATAAGAATACGGGGGAGGAAAAACGGTAATGTCTTGGTATTTAATCGCCTCCAGAAAGAACAAAAAATAGCCGAATTGTATTAAATCAAATATGTGACATAAACAAAATCCCATAATGTGGAAAAATAATTCCAATTTTCTCCGTTAAAATAAAATCTAATTGAAAAGTGTACTTATGATAAAAAAAATATTAAAAAGATTTTACTCCCCATTATACATGAGTTAATTGACACGATTTGCACTTAGAAAAAACTGAGCTCCAGAAACATAGGAGCAGATCGGTGGAGGCCAGATAATGACGTCACGCGCCCTTAACAAGAGAAAAGATCCTTGTTATCTTCTCGACGTACATAAATTGTCCTTACTCTTATTTCTTTCTATTTCCTCAACGTTTTTCCTGGGTTATTCTTTCCAGAGTAAAAAGCGTTAAGATAATTCATTCTCCCTTGAGACATTGATTTCTGTTTACTTCACTGATATTTTCTATTTGGATGATACAGACACCAAATTAACATTTCTAAGGGGCCGGTTTGGGGAAACCTACTGGGGCTCTATTGGACTTTTATAGGGCTTCCACTTCGCAATACGCTGAAAAGGATTGAAAATCATATGCAAATGAAATATTATGAATAAAAAGCTAAAATTACTGAGACAACTATTTATCTATTTGACAATGTGACGATGATTTTTTATATATAAATATATACATACATACATACATATATATATATATATAAAATAAAGACCGGCGGAAGCCCTGAGGTCAAGATTAGGAGAAAAGTCTTTATTAATTTCAGTACTTGGAAAATACCAAGTTTTACAATATTACAATAAACTACGACTAAAGTTTTCTCTACAAAAAAAATAGTAATAAAAATAAAACTGAGTATAAAACATTAAATTTTACGAAAAGTAGATTATTTCAGAATTACGTAATTCAGATATCTCTTAACACATTAAACGCTCAAAACGTAAAAATACGCTTTCTCCATATATTCTCTCAAATCACCGATGACATAAAAATAACTTTTTTTTTATAAAAAAAAGTCATTATGAATCAAAATTAAATGAATTTTTGTCGGTGATCAAACCAGTCCCATAGATGCAGATTCAATGCAAAACATGTTAAGAAAAAGAATGACTTTCAATTTAAAAATAAAAGTAATAATAATAAAAAATAAAAAAGAAAATAAAACCACAATCAAAAATAAATTGCATGGTTTAAAAATAACTATTACTGTTATACAATCTCGAGATTAATTTTAAAAAAATAAATTTTGGTGTTATAAAAAAATTAAAAGCTAAAATTCTAATAAGATTTTACAGAAAATATGTAAGGGCTTATAATATAACTTTTTTAAAGATAGACTGATGTTAAAAATTTAAAAAGGAAAAAAAATCGGTGGTACACCAATCATCTCTGGAAATAATCGACTTTCACAATAATTAAATTAACATGTTAATAATAGTCACCGATTCCAGATACTGTAAATGACAGAAAATCGTCACTAGTGTCTATGTAAATTTCACAAAAGCTAAAAAAACATTTCATAAGTAGTCATCAAAACTCAAATTTACCTGATCCGATTATTTTCTCAAATTAAAAAAAGAAGGATTTTCGTTTTTTAAAGAAACGAGTCCGTTAATTGAGAATGCACGTGTGATCTGTACCCAGTTTAGTAATCGTTTGTGTTCTCACGGACACTGGAAAAAAAAAACAATTAAATTAATCGTAAAAAAAATTACAAACCTTTTGAAAAGCATGCAAAAATGTTCAATAATTTTAATTACACAGAAAATATTTTTATAAATATTAACAATCTTAATTCAAATTTAAATTATAATTACAAAAAATAAGATTTTTAAATTAATATATTTAGTGCATAAAATATTTGACCAAAACTTGAAAATTATATTTATTTTTCAAGAATTATATCAAAATTTCAATCTTAATTGAATCATTAACAAATGATCAGTTTTAAAATAAAATTAAAACTAAAAACCGTATTACAAAAATAATCTATAATATTAACATTCACAATTTCTTATTTAATAAAACTACTTAAAACTTTTTCTAATTACATTTTTCACGTGTTCATTAGATCATATCATTAAAAAGAATTAACTGAAAAGAAAATTTCCTCTTTCAAATAATATAAAAAAATTTTATTTGGTAAATTTACACTTTAATTATAATTCAAATACTTACATAAAAAAAAATCTTAAGTAATAATTGAAAACTAGTGTAATGTATACAATATATAACATATAATTATAATTAAGTGTTTCTTACACAACAACAAAGATTTTCAGTAAAACAAAATTAAAAAATCTTTTTTTAAAAATTTATACATTACCACTAAAAGTGTAAAATTATACTAAATATCAAAATTATCACAAAGTTTTAAAATTAATTTTAACGATCCAGATTGAGCACAGCACAAAATCATTTCTCACCAATGTCATCTCTGCATACATATACATCGAAAGTTCTAGCAGCGTAGAATGTAGCTGCCACCCTGGGATGATTAGTGATTCCTTGTTACTCAAATAAACAACAAAATCACTAGTCTTCCACAAGGTAATCAGCCAAGTCATTAAATACGATGTCTTAAATTTTCGCCTTTTAAATAAAATAGTCAAAAATGCTCCAAAACTTGCCAATTATTCATTATTTCAGAAAATATTAATTTTTCGTGTTGAAGACTCTTATCAGCTTAAACTTCTTAAAATATTTAATATAATGTTGTATTAATATACTTTTGTAAATTTTTTGAATTACAATCCTTTTCGAATTTCTAAATAAAATACTTTAGTATTTAATGTATTACAATATGTAACATTATAAAATATAAAAAAATTTATATTACAAAAAAATTCTTAAAATAGAATAAAGTTTACAAGTTTTTTGTCAATAATACTAACTTCATAGGACAAGATAAATTTTTTGAATTATTTAATAAAAAATAAACATTAATATTTACTACTTAAAATAACTACTTTAAGTTTTCATGTGTTCATTAATGTTTTTTTCAATGGCATGATTTTTCACGATGCAAAATGTTTCAATTTTCAAATTTAACACTTAAATATATTAATATGAATTTTTAGTTACCTCTGCTGTAATAAATACTGCGCCATTTGTATCTGGTTGCTGCTTCCGGAGATTGTGATGATACGATCGTTAGAACCAGGAAGGGGTTCATCAATAGTTATCCCAGCTCCAGAGTCCATCCTGATTTTTCTTATTCTAGAACCACCCTTTCCGATAATGGCCCCCGCAAGCTAGAAGATACATTTATGCAATAAAATTATTGTTTAATTTTTACCACTTGTAAGAAATTTTAAAATGTTAATCAATAATCAAAACTTTTTTCATTTTGTTCATTAAATCTAAAAAAATTATAGCTTACTTCTTTTGGAATTGTAACTTGTGTCGAATCTTTATCATTTTGTAAAGATGGAGGACCCCCAAAATTTCCAGGGCCTTGAGGGCCCGGTCCACCCATTCCCATTCCCATGGGTCCAGGAGCATTCATTCCCATGCCATTACCTAAAGGTCCTCCCATTGGTCCTCCCATGGGGCCTCCCATCGGTCCTCGACCTCCAAAGTTACCAGGACCCCCTCCACGGGGACCACCAAAACCACCTCGTGGTCCTCCAAAATTACCTAAAGTTTTATAAATTTCATTGTCTAGAATGAATAAATTTTGGATTTTTGTACACTTATTAAAGAAAGAAGTAAATAACTACCTGGTCCACCTCCTCGGCCCGGTGGTCCTCTATTTCCAGGGCCCCCCCTGTTACCACCTCCTCTTCTATCATCTCCGCCTCCCCCGTAACCTCCATATTCATGCGAGAAGAAGTCATCATAATTATGAGGATCGTATGGATTGTTTATTCCCTTGATTGGCGACTAATAATGAAAAAATTTTTAAAACATAAAATCTCAAAATTAAGAAGTATGTAAAGATAGTATTGATTAATACTTTTTTCTACATAAAGTTGTGTCATGGAAAAATCATTAAGATTTTAAATTTAATAGGGACACGAAAATTCAGTTAGATGCCTTATTAATTTTTATAAGTAGCGATTACAATTTACTAAAACGGGTTTGAATTACAATTCATTAAAACTTTTTTTTAATAATTGTATTTTAAATGTTAGTTTCTACGATATGAAGGAGAGTGAAAAATTGGAAATAATACACGGAATTAATTGATCTTGCCTGTCTAATATTAATAAATAACTTTACAAGAACATCAAAATCAATTGTCTAAATTTTTCTCTGCTAAGTCGAAGAATGATAATGATTGATCTCTTAATTTTTGGATAATTTATAAATAATTTAAACGCCTCTCCTATTAAAAAACTATTGAAGTTATTTTTTTAAAAACATCGGCATCGAATAATTAACAATTAAATATGAAATAAATATAGGCATGGTCATCATAGTGAAAAAAAGATATTTTTTAAAGTTACTTCAAATTATAATTAATTAGGGCGAAAACATTATGGAACAAATTTAAAGGCTATAATTCAAATTTTCTTCCCAAAATTATTACCGTTTTTAATAACTCCATACATTCACGAATAGCATCAACACAAAGATTTCCCTTTCCATTTATTTGTACAATACGATCCGTACTCTGAGGGCAGCAGCTCGAATATATTTTAATTCTGGCTCCGGTTTTCTAAAATAAAATTAAATTATATCCTATCAACTGTATAAAGAAAATCAATAAAATCATATTTTACTCTAACAATAACTGATTTCGAAAATAGTTCATGATAAAATATATTTAATACACAAAGAAATCTTAATCATAAACCTCAGGTCAAAAAAAGGAATAGAACTAAAAACTTTACAATGGTATCCAATAATATTCACAGCAAAAAGCTATTTTAACATAATGAAGTAACATTTCTAAATTAACGAAATAAATAAAAACTGTCTTTTCTGGAATAAACTAATATTCGAAAAATCAATATCGTTCCTTTGCGATAACGGAAGAAAAAAACAACGCTGTCTGTTTGGAGCGAAATCGTTATTGGATCGATTACAAATTGTTTACACTACGAAGTATCATTTTAAAATAGTTTTTCGAAAAAAAAATGCTTAAGATCATGTAGATTTATAATTATCTAGAACCAATTTAGTACAAAAGAATCTGGCTGGAATAAAAATATTCATTAACCGAGTAATGTAATCATGAACATTATCCGAGTAATAATTATAATCTTTCCTAAGACCTGACAATCTAATTCACCCTAAGATCAACAATTCAAGTACTTAAGAAAAGGCATTTTACCATCAAACAAATGAAGAATTCCCAGTGTTTATTTAACGTTTCAATATTTACCATGTGAAAGTATACTTTGACATCTGGGCGTGGTAAAAATTAAATTAACAGTTTTACTTCTAATTATTGGTAATGTAATAATTTTCTTACCTCGCGCAGTTCCTTAATTTTAAGTCCACCTTTACCAATTATACATCCAGCTTGACTCTGATGGACTAACATTCTTATATCAACTTCATCGCCGTTGTCTTGATTTCGTCTTCCTCTGTTATTCTGAAACTTTTTATCGATTTACCGTTAACAATAAATAAATCAATGAAGTTTAATTTTTACTGTTCGCATCATAATTTCCAAAAAAGACAAATCATAATAAAACTCACATCTTCTAGATTAGGTAAAATTTCCGTGATAACGCGCAACATTGTCTCAAGATCCGCAGCCACTGTTAGAATACTGAAATAAAATCATAGTAAATTATAATTATTTTTCTTTAAAAATAAAAGATAAAATGTAGTTCAAATTAGGAAACTGATGAACATGATAACTGGCAATAAATACTTTTCATGATTTACAGATAGAAAAAAATGGAAAAGATTTTTGAAAGAGCTTCAAAAGATAAATACAAATGAAAGTATGTGAAAAAAATTAGGCAGAATGCGAATTTTGAGATTATCTAATATTTTTGAAGACGATACTGAATATTGAAATTTTATAATGAAAATCTGTCATACATTATAAACAGTACAGATATAACCGGATTTAAGTAAAAACTGAAAACACTTAGAAACAATATAAGTTTGTATATTAGACATCCTGGGCGAACACACTTTATACAACAGAAATAGAAAGATAAACGGAATAATCGGAATATTAGGCTTAAAAATTAACAATATAAATTATTAAAACACCTGTTTTTTAAACAAATAGATTTATAAAGGATATCTTTTTTTAATTTCTAGCATTAAGAAAACTGCTAAAACCTGCAACATTTCTTCTAATCATTATTAGATAAATATTTTTATGTCGTATTGGCATTAAACATACTTCTCCACAACTTTGTCAACCATTTTTTGCAAAGATGTGTTCGCCATCTATTAGGATAAAAAGATAAATGTAGTATCTTAGTTTCAATGATAAAGTTTTGTTTAAGGAGCATTTAGGAAATTCAATAAAACGATCCGAAATTGATTGAAAAGTGATGTATATGTTGTTATGTATGCCCACGCCTAAAAATATTTTTTAATATAAATAAATTTTACCACCAGCTGATAAATTTTACTGAATTTCTTAAAAATTACTCCTTAACAATTTAACATGAAAATGATTTAGCTAAGGTAATCCTTTTTAGCAGTCCTGATTAATTAGTAAATTTCTTGGTTGTTATAAATTGTTTGCTTAACTAGATTAAAAAATGCTTTTATATGTTGAAAAAAAAAATAAAATAATGATATGATTATGTAATGATGATAATAACAATAATAATAATAATAATAATAATAATAATAATAATAATAATAATAATAATAACAATAATAATAATAACAACAACAACAACAATAATAATTATATAATAATTATAATAATAATTATAATAACATAATACATTAACATTTATGACACATGGGCGCATAATTCGAAATAAAGAAAATTAGGTTACAGTTTAGGATTTTTTTAAAGTCTAAATCATAATTTTACAGTACATGCAATTTTGATGTTATCTCAGTGTAGGTAGTTTTATTAAAAAAATTTTGTTTCGTATCGCAGGCGATAGGAAACTATAATAAAAGGTCTGCTAATGGATCACTTTAATAATCTAAATGTTTCATGGGAAAGAAAAGCTTTTGTAAAGAGATAATTTATTTATTACAGTCTACTTTTTAGTTTTTAAGTGGACATAAATTTATTATTCAGTTTCAGTATGAAAGGTATAGAAAAAATCATAAATTAAAAACAATTTTCATTAAAATAATTTCATTATAAAAAAGTGCTCAGTGTCAAAAAGAATTCCATAATTTTTTTTGTAGCTGTATCAAAACTTACATTCCTTTGAACACTGAGTTAAATTTTTTGGTACTGACTTTTTTTTTAAAAGTTCTGACAAATTAATGAAGACTGATAGACATTAATTTTTGAAGGAAATTTGATCTAAAATCTTACAAACTTATAACACAATAAAATTTTAAACTACGTCATGAAAATTTAAATAATACAATAATTTAAAGTGGAGACGCTTACAAGAAACATACAAAGCTTTAAAAATGTACGTACATAAATTGTAAAATTTTATGGCCTCAGGCCCTTAAATAAAAATTCATTTTAAATTTTTAAATTAAGTCCACCGTCTTCATAAAAATTTATTGAATACAATTCGTACGGTATGTAGGCCTATCCTAAAAATTAATATAAGAGTAGTAATATAATAAGGATTTACCGTTCCGGGCCAGGGCAATCAGGGACTGTCACGGAGGCATTGTGCTGCATTTAGAAAATTGCCATTTGGCCGGGCCAAATCGACGATGCCAGTGTAGAGTGGAGGGCCAAGCCACGGTTCCGGGTCAATCAGTGGTGGGCAGCGATCAAGACCGAATCATTTTGGGCCAATCAGGGACCAAACGTCGAAGCAATCGGTCATTTGAGGGCAGGAACATTTTATATGGTGGAGAGAAAAAAAACAGTGTTAAAAATATGTACAAATATGTTTTAAACATTAGCGTGTTCTTGGAGCTCATCGAAGTCTGTAAAACTATAAATAAAATACTTTTCCATAAATTAATATTTTTATATCGAACTACAACAAACACTTTGCAGAGTATATTTATTCTTCGTCCAACAAAATAAATAAATAAAATAAAATAAAATAAAAAAATTAAAAAAAAAATTGAAAAAAAATTAAAAATTTAACTTTTATTTGAAAAACTCCATAGCTATTAGGAATTAATTAAGATTTTCTTTAAAAGCATAATGAACCTAAATTGACAATTCCTGTAATGTTACATCTGTAAAGAGAAACTAAAATTTTGTGGGACTCATACATTTTTATTAATATTATTTTTTACAATGTTATCGCAATATTTATAAAATATAAACAAAAAAAATTACTCATAACTCCAGGTATTATTATTATTAGTATTTTATGTTTTTCAGTACTCTATGAATTTAGCGCCCTTTTTGTTAAATTAATTTCGGTCCCAGAGCCATTACTCACCTCCGATCTCAATTTTGAAATGTTCTGACCTCCTTTTCCAATAATTGAACCAGCAACCTAGCATACAAATGAAATTAACATATTAGTTATGAAATTAAATACAAAATAATTAAAAGTTATTTTTGTTTGAATATGGCTAGTTTGAAATTCAAAAGCCTACTTTTAAATATTAAAATAATAATATAGCTGAAATAATTAATCACAAGAAGAAAATTATGTGATTAACAATTTGAACACAGCTTTTTACTGTAGAAGATAAAATTAATGTTTTGATACATAACAACATATTAAAGAATTTCTTAATATTAACTAGTTACACTTCAAGAACTTTATCACTCAGATATTAAAAGTCTTTTAGACATTAGTATCTTAATAGTAAACGACGAACTAATTTTAAACCTAATAAACATTTATTAAAACAACAAACTAATTTTGACGTAAATACAAAGTTTAAAACAAAAAAAGTTAAATTCTGCATAAACTATAATTTAAGAAAAATTACTGAAAAATATATGCGCGTTAGTTTATACACACACACACACACACACACACACACACACACACACACACACACACACACACACACACATATAATTTAAATTAACTATAATAAGATTTTAGATAATATTAAGATTTACTAAAAAACAGTAATTTTTATAACTTTTAGCTCAATAAAAAATAAAAGATTTCAGTTAATAATGTTTATAAAAAGCCATATGTTAGATATTTAGGTGTAAGACCATAAATCAAAATGTCAAAAACTTCCAGATGCAGCAGTCATATAGTACACATATTTTTCGGATAATGGCATCAGGTTAAAAAATATGCGAAATATTTATGTACTTCATCTTTTTCATTATTCCGTTGCATATTTAAATTCGATAAAAAAGTTAAACTCATTTCTATTTATATATATGTTATATATCAATAATATCAATTACAAAATTCTATAATCACATTCTTTTAAAATATTATTAATTGCTAAAAATCTAAATTAGATTCGAAAAGCAATTTGTAAAAATACCTTGCTTGGAATAAGTAGCCGAATTTCGTTTCCATCACCTCCTCGGTATCTCTTCTGAGGACCTCCTCCTTGGGGACCATCACCTGCTTCTCGCTTCATTTCTAAAAATAAAAAAACTTAACTAACTACATTTGTAAATTAAGAAATTATTAATATTGATTTCTTACTACGTAACAAAGCATAAATTGAACCCTCTATTTATACCATATGCAGAACCGGTTTAGCGACAAAAACAAATTATGCCAATTATTTAGGATATTATAAATTTAGTCGACATTGTCGCCTAAGATATATAAAATATTATAACTTCATAAAATTGATAATTAAGAAAATAAATCGCTTAATACCATACCTAATGAATTAAAGAGATTGTATTTGTTCAGATTAGCAATATTGAGAAGTTCATTAATGAAGGCCTGTAAAATCCAATTCTGAGCACTTAAAAACATAAAAAAAAATGTCAGATAAACAATGGCAAACACTGAAAAATGATAGAGTCGGTTAACAGTTGCGAAAGGATCGATCAGACAACAAGCGCTAAGGTCGGTCGATCCACGGCGAAAGAGTCGACGTCGATGGTGCGATTCGTCCTGCGCATTTACCGCGTTATACTAAACCAATTTCCATCCCCATAGGTCTTCAATTAACAGTGCATTTTCCTATTTACTTTCCAAAACATATATTTTGACTTCCTCTTCGTGGACAAGAAAAACGTTTTCAGTCGAAACGGAAAAAAATCGAGCCAAAACAGACCGAAATGCATTTGAGCTAAATATGAAAAACGGATTTTCATTTTCACAGAAATACAGAGAAATAATTGTTTTTGCTTCGTCTGAAAATGAAACCCGGAGAGTTGAGTGATATATATTTTCACTTTTCGCTAACGCTTCTGTAAACATTTCGAGAAACACATATTGCGGATTCAATTTTCGATTTCAATAGAAGAAAATCAATCAAACAAATTGAGTGTGAATCTTCTAAAAGAACTTCGCGGAAATTAACAAATCAATTCTCGATGTTCAAAGAGAAATTAAAAATTTTCATTAAATTCTGAAGTTAACAATTTTTTTTCTACAAGAAGTATGAAAACTGTCAACTTGTTTATGTAGCTGAACACAGAAATTCTTTTCTATATACGTAACCCAAATTTTATAACAACTTCATGTATAAAAAAAATTCTTAAAAAATAATATAGTCAAAAAACATGAATTTTTCTCGACTTTATAATTAAATAATCTATGAATTTAAGTCAACTCTACAACAGTAAAATTGTTTCTTAAATATTTCGTAACAAAAATGTAGAGTCAGTTTTTAAGAGCATTACAACCATATTTAAAAATAATTCAATGTTAATAGAATACTGAAATAATTTTTCAAATATTAGGCAAAAATTATCTTCTTTTTTGATCAATGATATTCACAATAACTACCAAATTGGATCGATTTTTAATTCGTAAAAAAATTTGCCGGTTTATTAGAAGAAAAATATTTGACATTTTGTCAAACTATTATCTTATTTAATATTATATTTACAAATTTTTATTTTGGTCAATTTAATCACCCAATTAAATTATTCACAAAATAAGACACCAGTTCTGGCTTCTGAATCCTTTGAAGTTCTACTGCAATTCGAAAAAGAGACAAAAAACTCCGGCAAATGTCAGTGGTGAATCTCTCGAATATGAAAACGCAAATAAGATTACTAAAAAACTACCGTATATATTTATGTAAAATTAGGAACTAATATATATTCTCCAGTAAAATTATAATTAATTATTTATTTATATTCTAATATAAAAATGTTGGTGTAATAGAAGAAAATTGAAAATAATGCAGAAAAATTAACTGATAAACTGAACTATTTTAATTTATTTGAAAATTAAACTGAATAAATTTCAGAAATAAATGAATGCTTCTTCCTAAAAATTTTACCAATGGTTGGTGATATTGTTCATCAAACAAACCTTCGAGCTTACATATAATTTTTATTAATTTACTTCAATGTAGCGCAAAATTCAAAAATTTTAGAATATAATTCTGATGCGTATAGAACCTCTTTCGATTGAGGCACAGACGAGGGGTTAAAGTAAACCAAGTGATGACGCCTCTATGGCGCCGTTTATACTACATTCTTTTACGATCTTCGTAGAGAATTTTTATCTATTGATTATTCTTATTGTCGTATATACATGAAAGAATGTCAAATTTCCTAAACAACCGCATATAAAACGAAAGTTTTGACTATGTATTATAACAAGCTGCAGGGTACGAAGACTATAACAATTATTATCTCGTTGATTGGTGGAACTTTCGATGTGAACAATATGAATTATATGTAAATGTATTACTTTTTTAACATTAATTTTCATCGTGAAATCACACATCGAGGACATAATCGGCGACTCAAAATGCAAAAAACACACACACTCGATTCCTGTGAAAATCATTTAATTCACATTTTCATAAAATTCGCTTTTTTCTTCTAAATACTGAATTTTAACCGTTTAAATTGTTTTTCTCAAGATGTTCAGTTTTATTTGAATATAGGAACCCGAATTTAATTTTCCGAAAAATTTATACTCCTTTTTTATGACAAAAAAATTGTTTAACAGATTAGGTATCGCTATTACGTTGATTACTACAATTTCAATAATTCTTAATTTAACATGATGTGCAATAGTTCGTTTAGCAATCAGACACCTAACCTAATCACAATTCTTGTTGGAAAGAATTGTGCATAAGGACTCAAAGTAGAATCACATATCTGATTATGATATCGAAGCTGATTTTAATGAACCGATGTTAAAGTATTATAAGTACTTTTAACGGCCACATAAATTCAACTTGAATATAACTCAAACATAATGAAATAAAGCAGCCTTAAGGAAGCTTCTATTATTTATATTATTAGACATAATATTTTATCTCAATTTAACCAAAAAAAGCAGAAAATCGGCCAGGACTAATAACAAATTTAAGCACTAGCCTGAATTCTGGATAAGCTTCAGATGAACTCTTAGAAGTTAAGTTAATTAAGAACTTCGTCTATGGACTCCCATCTCATTAATATATTCTTAAATTCTTCTGAACTAAATGTTTTCACATTTTTAGAACATGTAAAATTCTATTTCTCCTTTGGCAATTAAATTAAATATTTCATTCCGTTCTACAGAAGACATCAGATACAATTCTATTTTAGTAACGTCTTTATAGTAAACAATGCGATATGCCGAAAATTTCCAAATTATACCAAATTAGGAAAAGTTTTATTTAATTTGAACCATTTTAAGTTGTAAATCAAAACTCGCGCTGTTGAGAAATATCAAAAAATGTCTAAAAGCAATTATTTTTATCATTTAAATTTATTTTATGGAAATTGTCTGATTGCTTAAAAAGATGTTTAAATTTAATAAGTTAGGCGAAAAACCGTCATCGGTACGAAATCAAATTAATTAAAAATTATTCAAAGTGGCAAAACGATTTTCCAAATTCAAATTTTGATATATAATATTAGTTATCCTTACAAGATTAACTAAAAAATATAAAAGTAATATAAATGAATTAAAGTCATTGTTGGCACAAAATTTCATACTGCAGTTATAAGCATAGTGATAGTAATATATTTTTAAAAAGATATGAAAAATAAAGATAAACTTACTCTGTATATTTAAGACGAATAAGTGAAATCAACGCTATTCCAACCTAAACAAAAACAAAAAAAATTAATTCAAATATATTTAACAGAATAAAAAAAAATTTTGGTTTTACTTTCATGTGTATGTCTTATAAAGTCCATTTTACCTAAAAATTTTGAATAGAAAAAATTTTAGCAACTATTTTTTTTTCAATACTTACCCAATATAGAAACCTCAGCTAAGGAACATTTTAACGTGCCCGAAAAACGCGAATAAATAAAATTTGACATGAACATGAAAGTCAGAAATTTTTCTAACGTCAACGCATGAATATTGAAGTACTAAAATGCGTGTCGCGGTGGTGTTAACGATGGTTATCTGATAAGTTATGAAGTAGAACTAAAGGCTGTACTAGGAGGGAAAAATTTTCTAACAATAGAAATATTATGTAACTGAAGGAGGGGAGCAGCGCATGCCTTTTACAAACTAATGAAAACGGTTCTGGAAACTAAGGTAAAATACCAAATTGAAAATGCAATATAATTTTCTTTTTAACACAAAAGTCGTATTCTTCCTTCAATCAATATCCTCTGCTAATTACTTTTCTCAATAATTTTTTTAATTTTCCATATAAAATGTAGTCGCTAATCGACTTAAGTCATTAAATAAATTTCTCTTAAAATAATATAACTTCATAGTTCATATAATATTTTCTTTCTATGGAAATCCACCAAAGCTATAAATCTTTTTTTAATATTTAAACTAAATCATACAAATAATCCTGAATTAAATAATAAAATACACCAAGGTTAGCAAAAATTTGACATCTTAACCTTTATTAATTTCATATTTTTATATATATTATTAATTCATATTTTTGGCCTTCAATTAAAAAATCATTATTTTCGACAAGGCTTTAGAATCAACATTCCATTTCTTATTAAATACATAATATATGATTGAAAGATGAATTTTTATTCGAATGTGTGTGTATTCATTGATAAATTATGGCTTAAATACTATATATTTTTTTAAGTCTTCATAGGTACATTATTAATGAAAAATAAATTACTTTCACCGACCAATCATATTCGTAAATTTAGCGTAAATAAATATTGTTTTAAAGTACTGTGGATGGTAATGAATATGCAAACATTCAAATATATCAATTTTTTTTTGTGCGACATAAATTTATCAACATTCAGGCCTCATGAACAAATAAAGTAAAAAAAGTCGAAACTGTTACTTGATACTATTTATAATTTATTTTTATAATTTATTTAATATATTTTAAGGAGATATGAATCTTCTTTTAGAAATTAATACATAGCGAATTTGAGATGTTAATTTATGAGGTTCATGCATAAAGTAGGAATTTAATACTTTTGAATGAACTTTTTATATTAATCTCAGTAAACAAGTGTTAATTTGTGAAGCATGAAACTGCGATCAGAAAAAATTCATAATTTTTCATTAAAATTTGAATCATTAAATCTTAAAGGCCAAATAAGATAAGTCTTATTATTTCAATAGGATGTATTTAATTGAAGAAAAATTTTTTTTACTGAAATATTTTACTTACACCACAATCGACAGGTTATGCATACAAATAATTTACTTCGACTGAAATAGTAATAAAAAGTTACTAAAATTCAACAAAATTTTAATAATGTTTAGTATAAAACTTTGTTGATTTTTTGTTCAATTTCTGATAAGTAATATTTATAATAATTATTATATGCATAATACATAATAAAAATATGTAATAATTAAATAATTAATATAAATAAAATAAATATTATAAATATAATAATTGTTATTATAAATATGTAACAGCTATTTATTTATTAACAGCATATTAATATAGGTTTATAAAAATGTTATTAACAATTATTAATAAGATTAATTATCATAAAATTAATAATGTTAATTAATTATGATAAAAAATCTTCCTCAAAAAATTAGAATTTATTCTACGAAATCTTGTGATAGGTAAACATTGTGGTCGATGAAAAATACATTAAGAGATTGAAAGGCGTATTCAACAGACTTTTTCCATAGCTATCGTGTAATTTTTTTTCTGAGTCGCTTTACAACTTCAGTGCACGAAACTTAAAGGAATTAATGAGGAATAAGGTCCGCAACGAAATTAAAATCATTAAAATATATATCGCCTTATTATTGAATCTTTAATTAAGGATAACAGTGAAACATTCGGACTTTTTCACCATAAATGCATATTTTTAGTATAAAATATATATCTATATTAAATGCAACCTTTAATGCATTCAGATTGGCATATTCATATAAAAGATTTATAGGGCAAAGTTTTAATATCAGATTGCAATTAACGGATGAATTTCAATCTCATGCTTATCAGAATCTTATTTTTAATAATATTATTATCTGAAAAAAAAAGATATACTCTCAATACTTCAAAGTGCATGAACCAGTAAAAAACCCAAATGAGCATTATAGTATTTTTTTCTCAAATTAAAAACCTGAAATAAAAGCTTTTATTTCTTGACAAAGAGGTCTTAAATAAAAATAAAGCATATTCCGAAAGAAGTTTGGGATAGCTTGAAAATTCGAAGATTTGTTTTAAAGAATAATATTAGTGAACATTGATAACATATGGTACATACAGGTGTAGATATATATGTATATATATGATATATACATTTATGTACCATATATTATCATGTTCACTAATTTTATTCTTTAAACTAAATCTTCGAATGATATATATAAATATATATATATATATTATACAATATATTAAATGTAATAGAATTATATTTATATTTTGCACCTTTAAACGAATATCAATATCAGAATTCATAAAAAGGGCAGTTTCACTGAAGATTTCAGATATGTTTTCTTCAGGATATAAAAGAAAATATTTGTGAAAACCTGAAGCATCGTAGGCCAGGGGATTAATTGGTGTGAGGAATTTGTCTCGCAAAAACTTTTTACCAAAACGGCTAGTTTCCTCTTGAACGTTTTGGTTTCTGCTGACATTTCGAGGAGGCAAAATTCGACTTCAAATCTGTATTATTCTCCAATTCGTGGGCGAGATTAAAAGTTGGAAATATTTTTAAATTAGTAAAATTAGAACTTATCTGATAATACGTATAGTAAATATGAACTATTTGATAAATTTTTCCATTTTCTTTAAGCAGGAACAATCCACCAATAATAAATTACATCTGTTTTAAAAATCTTAGTCATCAAGAAGAAACTACCACAAAAAATAAGCACAGTTCTAAGATGAAAAGACCTAGGAATAGAATCATATTCAAGAATTTTTTCTATTTAAGTAATCTATCGAATTTGAAGAAATGTTGAACATCACGTTTAAAACTTAATAATTCAGTCAGATAGTCTTAAATAAAAGAGCTAAATAAATGAGGAAATAGTTTACCATAAAGTGAAGTTAAATTTGGCACGAAATTAATGGAGGCCATTTTTAAGCAACAACCTTATCAAAGAACCTGATCGAATCAATTCAAAATCTTAATTATGCTCATTAGGAACTGTATAAAATTAAAACAAATATGTATTATTGCAAACATGGTTAAATATAAAATCAGATAAATATAAGGAAAATTATGATAAAAAAGTAAAAAGGGGAAGAGTTGACGAATTTTTTTAAGGGCAGAAGATTTATTTGCCGATTAAATGTCTTTCATTCGGGCGATTATTACATATCAATAAATGAAATATTCCCACAAAAAGTGACACATACTCTGCTATCAAGTTTTGGATCTTGTTAAAAACCTAAATGACATTGATTGCTTGGCAAACTGCAATATAGACGCCATGGCAACCATATTTTTGATTCCAAACAAATCAACACTGACGTCGAGTGTCGGAAAAGCGGCGGTGGATGAGAACTTCGACTCAGCTCCAACCGGTCATTTCGACATTAATTATACATCCTGTAATGCCACTTTACATAAAATAGACAATGCTAGGCAGGGACGTTTAAAAAATATAAAGTTTGTTTTAAAAGCTCACACAAAAAACATTTCAGCTGCAAATGTTATTAAAACCAAAAAAGGATTACATAGAATTATTAATCTGCATTTATTTTGAAACCTAGAATGGAATCGAATTTTAAAAAACATGTACTACCAATTAAAACACTTTGAAAGGTACTAAATTATGCAATTTTTGTATTTTAAATTTTGTCATCCAAACTATCTGTTACATCTATAATGTTAGGTTAGGTTATGATTATAGGTTAATGTAATAATTTGTTTAATAAAATATATTGAATTACACAACATAAGTCAATATCTTCAAGAAAATAATTAAAGCAAGTCTTTTATGAAGTTATATATATATAATAACTATTTATATAAACAGTATATATATATATTTATTATACATAATAAGTTTTCTGTTGCATGATTTACTTATAAAATCAAATAATCAATCTAAATCTTTTTTTTCAAAAATCTAAGAAAACTATTTCTTGACAAATTTTTATCATATTTCTTTAATTTCAATTTTTTTAAAATTTAAATCAAGAAAGTTTTGTGTTTAGGATATAACCATTATAGTATCAAACAAAAATATATGTATAGTGTGACAATTTTATAATTACATCTTTCTTTAATCATAAAGTTACATTGCTTTAAAATAAGAAATTTCAAGGTTTAAATAAAAGCAATCTGGGCATTTGTTTTTTGTAACATAATTAATTGCATTTGAAATTAAGACAAAAGTGGAATAAGTTTAAAAAAGTAATTCATTTATTTTTCACATAATTAACTGAAACCCTTTTTAATGTTTTTATTTCGATGTGGAATTTTTACATACTAATTTAAAATATTAATGGTTCAGGTTCTGCGTGGCGAAGAAAAAAATTGACTAACTTAAAAAATTAGACCGAATGTTAATCGTACTCGGGGAAAAACATGGGAAAAAAAGAAAAATATGTCCTTGGGGTTAGAAAAGTCCCAAAGGTAGCTGTCTTGTTTTGATGATCTGTTCGCGTGCGTTATTTGACCGAATCACCATAGAAACCAGTTCAAACAACCCTAATCCGCATCCCACACACACACCACCCATCGCACATAAACCCACATTAAGGCTAACCCGATATTTTCCATATTTTATGATCCTCCACTTATTAAGTATTAGTTGTTGAATAGTTAGTGCATTTAAAAAGAAAAGGAAAAAGTGCTTTCAAAATCAGCTGGTATTAAAAAATTTACCAGAAACCTTCCTTTCTCAGAGTGAAAAGAAAAGATACCTTTATAATTTTCCCGGTCCCTGAACTTTTCTAAGCATAATATGACGAGATCCTCATTAAATGCTCCTTTTGTAACGCGGAGATATTTTCTGCTTTTTTTTTGTTTTGGAAATAATATTTTTCCCGAACTTGAATATCCTGTGCCTGACAACTGAAAGAAAACTCTTCATAATTTTCTACAAACACCTTGTATCAATATAAATTTTGCAAGTGAAAGTCTAGAAAAACAGTATAAAATTAAACTATCAAATTGGAAAATTTTCCATTATAAAAAATACCATTAAGAACAATAACTCAAATTCTGGAAATCTTTCTTCTACAGATTCTTCGGAGGGAGATGGGCCAAAAAAAAAAGCCTCGATTTTAATAAAATGCAAAATTGGAAGAAAAAAATCGAAATTTCATTATTCTTCCATTCCACATAAACGAATTTCAACGGGAAATGATAGCAATGTAAAATCTTATATTGTTACCTTTTTAACAACTTCCAATTTCAAAATTTTGCTCTTTTAAAAACTGTAAATACTTCAAAATTATTAACATTTTTGAGATTTAACAATTGAGTCAAAGCTTTTTTTCCTTCTTTGTTTTCAATATATTAATATTCTATTTCTTTGAATTCTAAAAAAAAAAAAAATGCATTTTTAAATGAAAATGACTTAACGTTCACATGGGCATAAGATGATGTAAAAATAATTAATATTTGAATAATATAAGAATGGATTTTTACTAACTATAACAATTTAAGGAGAAACCATAATGCATTAGGATAAAATTATAAAAAGGGGGAAGAGCAACGGGCGAAACTAATAATTCAGCCTCATGTACGAAATGTAGTCAAATTGGAAAATAAGGGTTGTAAATAAATTATGAATTGGTTGCTAAGAACTTTGGGTTGCCATCACAAAATGTTCATCCAGATACTTTTCAAAGAACGGATATCAAAAGGTCATTTATTTCAATTTGATAGATGGACAGTTTTGGGGAAGGTGGGAGAGACATTAATGAATTTTTTTCATAAAAGAAAATTCGGAATTCTAACGGTAACTTCCCTCTCCATTTAAATATTTCCAATTCATCAACTTTTTAATGAAATGAAATATCAATACATATATTTAATTCATAAATCAAAAAATATGCCTAAATTCTCCTCGCTAAATAAAATATCTAACTTTGACAAAAAAAACGACTGAACCAAGTTAAAATACTAAAATCATCAAAATGCAAATATTTTTTAAAAAATAAGATTAGATTCAAATACAAAACAATTACGAAATTTTCTTATATTATGAATTTAAAATATTTCAAATTCAATTAAATGATAATTTATACTAAAAATTTTGATTTATTGAAGTATATATTTTTAATTTCAATAATTTAATTATTTTTACCATTTATAATTTATATTAAAAACAAAAATAAATTATAAAAAGAAAATTCATATGAGTCAAAGAAACACGTATTTTATTATCATAACACCACATAGCGGAATGAGCTTATTGAAAATTTCATAATGCTCTACATAAATTTAAAAATACTTCTCAGCTTTGAGAATAATAATTTTACTTAATTAATTATTATATAGCTAAGTAATTTTCTTTTATAAATTTTACTTTCTTTAAAAAAAAAGAATGTTCTCATTTATTAAATATCATCACTTAGATCATGTAATATATATATTATGTTGGTTTAAATATATTTTGTATAAATATAAATATATTTGGTAATAAAATAAACTATATGTTAAAGGTAATATATTTACTGTTATAAATATGTATATAAACTGCAGGATTATAATTTCGATGTTGCCAACCTATAGATCACATATTTGCTCATTTAATATTTTAGTGAATTTGTAGCTTGAAAATTTAATCTGATACTAAATCCAATGATTCATTATAAATATATTGCGAACGGAAAATGTATCCAAATAAACAATGAATATGTCTGATTATTCATTTAAATGGAATTCATTTCATACAGTCACAATGACGCCAGGGTACAAAAAAAAATCCATGCAGCGAGCACGCTATTTTTCGTGCATTTTACTTTTGTATTAGAAGGGGGCAAATTTGCTTTGGGAAATGGCCTGCAACTTCTAAAACCACATTATGAGCATATAATTTTTAGAATGTCCGTCCAAGTTTATAGATTGACGTTTTATTGACTCAAATTAAAATGATTGAATAGTTTAATTATGAGAAAAATATTTATAATAATGAAATCGAATTTTTCTCTGCTTTATGAGTTAATTTTAACATTAATATAACAAAATATTGTAATTTACAATCATTTTTTGTAAAAAAAAAGTTCGCTATTTTAAATAAATTTTTTTAATATGTATATCAAAAAATCATTGTCAAAATTAAAAAATAGTTTGAATTAAACAGAGCTGGTGGGATCTGAAAGCGCTGAGTTTAAAAAAGGTTGATCCAAAATTTGAAAAATTAACACCTATAAAAATTCATTTAATTTGTAACAAGTTAAATAAAAATTAATTAAATACGTGCAAATAAGATCAACTTTATTACGTTGTAGGAAATCAATTTCTTAAATTATCTTTTTGAGTTTGAATAAATTTTTTTGAATGTAAAAATCATTTTAATACCATCTTTCTGGGAAACATGAGTCACTAAGTTGAGAAAAATATTCAGCAAAACAACGTAGAAAATAATCATTTCGTAACTTCAAAAGATAATTTATCTCTTAAACCTGTAATAAATTTATAGAAAATCGCATTTATTTTAATAGTTCTTAAAACTACACTGGTGTTGATCCCGAAGACATGTACTCTTATTAAGTACATAATTAATCATAGCCGCTTATGGCCTTGAAAAACGACGCCTCAACAATAAAACTTCACAATCAAGTAATTTTCACTAAAAAGCACGATTAACATCAAAAGCTCTGAGATTTGAAGACATCCGCTCAATATTCGACCTAATTTGTCATACAGCGAGAAGGATATTCACCCAAAATTAAAAAATGGGTTGATGATTTGTGGCGTGGTTAAGCTAACGAATGATGCCATTTTTTTTACAGTAAAAACAGTGTCAACTTTACAAATTTTGCGTTTAGGCAACAAGTAAAGCAAACTAAGAACAATCCTAATATTGTTTCTTACCTATTCTCCAAACTTTATTTTTTTTCAAAGCAGAAAAGTTCTTTGCTTGTCACAAATTATAAACAGCAAACGGATTCCATGTATCACCAGGGAACAAGATGGCGCCAAGAAAAGGTTGTCTAGTTACAACGTTTTCCAGTAGAAGACATTTGAGCGCTAGTAGTTTGCTGAAAATCAAAAAGCATCTTTTGTTTTTTGGTTTTTGTTAAGTTCGATAACCCTCACAAAGTTAAATATTTGAATTATTTGTCAGTATTATATAGATTTTCCTAACCTAAAACTAATTTTTTAACCATAAACTTTTTTACTTCACTCTTATCCCTTCGGTCCTAAAAAAATGAAACTAACTTTGAATAACAAAACCAAAATGTTGAACTCATGCATAAACTTGTACACAAATTAAGAGTTCACAAATTTTTGCTAAACAAGTTTAAATAATGAAGGATGATGAAATGAATAACATTCTTTTCACAATTAACAAACTTCAGAATGAACTGAAAGGCAAGGAGTTATCTGGAATTGCGATTAACGAACGAATCTCGAAATTCAAAACATTAGCTTTGGTAAAAGAGCGGCCCTACTAATAATAAGAGCTTGACCTGAAAACTAATTTGCAAAAACAAAATACTAACTCAGTTAATTTTCTTAAAAACAGAAAATTGATAGCAAATTGCAAATTGTTTCGAGGAAGATTCTCCAAGCTGATTTTATTTATCAATATGAAAATAAATTATACAATAATTACAATGGTAAAACAGAAAAAATAAAAAGCCTTATTCGTGGATTTGACTGTGAATACAGTTTCATAGACGACAATGTCAAAAAGAAATTTGAATTGAAAAACTATTTGTTGAATAAATTGGAAAAGCAGCGCAAAAATAACGTCCGCAAAAATGAAATGGCTAGTAATATCGAACAAGAACTGAATGCTCTGAAGGTAATCAAAATATCAACTGAGCGTTTGACATTTTAAAGTTGATTATATCATACTTTTAGTATTTTTCTTTATTCACTGTTTGAATGTTCATAGAAAATTAATTAATATTTTGCAATGCTTTTGCAGATAAAAAATTTCGCAGTCCAGGAAAAGCTGCTGAGAAGCTTGGAAGAAGCAGAAAATTCAGAAAGACATTTGGAAGATGTCTTAGAACAAATTCAATCTGATTTCATACAAGAAAATAATTTTATAATTTAAAATTTTTGTCGTAAGATTTTGCAATATAACTAACAACTAACCTTTAATGCAATATAACAACTATTTATTGGAAAATTAAATTGGAAATTAAAAAAAAATATTTTTTATTATCTGGCATAATTTTGATAATTCTGATCAATATTATATAATGTACTTTAATTAATCACAAAATGTAGTACATTTACAAATAATATCATAAAATTATTATATTTTTTTACAAATCAAAGGACGATAATTTTAAACTTTTCCATTTATAAAATTTTGGTTACATAAATAACTTGATTCTTCAATTTTTCATGTCTGTATTAGTGCCTTAAATGTCGAAAAATATACAATACCTTTATAAATCAAAATATAAATCCACATTAATATGAAGAAAAATTGCTTTTTCGGCATACACTTTATTGGAAAATGAATTTTTAAATTAATTTAATTAAGACTGAGGGATAAATTTATTTTTAAAATGAGAACACAATCCATATGCAATTTTTTTGTAATGAGATGCATAAGATACTGAATTTAATTTTTATACTTAAAAAACTGTTATTTCATAACAATTCTTCAGATAAAAGAGAAACAAAACATTTAATTATGTTTTGGTTTAGTTATCCGGTTTTTAGGAAATATTTGCCTATTTTTATTCCTACACTTTTTTTCCTTTTATATTAGACTAAATTTTATGCTAGCATAAAAATTAAATATCCAACTGTACTCAGCATGAAACTAGATAAAACTGCAAAAAACTTTATTTATATAATAATGTGTTTTACTAATAATTATCAATTGACAACGCATAATATTATTATTTTTAAAATGTTAATTTATTCATAGCATTCAGTTTGCTGTGGTTACTATTAAGAAGAAAAATGTTTGTAGTGGGGAAATACATTTAAAAATCCGAAATATTAGGATATCTTTGTTAATCAATTCAGTTTTTATATATGTGATACTGACTGCAGACATTTTAAATTTCCAAAGGGGACCCCAAATGTCTGTAGCTTTCCTGGCACTGGGTTCTTATGAAACCTTGTTCAATGCATCATATGAACAATTGTTTTGAAAATAAGGAAGAAATGAAAAGTTTCATTACTTCTGCGCGAAGTGTACAATGCATTAAGCAATATTTGACGTTTTTGATTACTTTATCTATCTGTGGACTAGAAATATATCATTTTTGATAATTTTTTTGGGAAAAAAGAACCAAAAAAATTCCACATGAATGCCATGTTTAATGCAAAATGAGGAATCAATGTTTTAATGTTAAACAGTTAACAGCACAAAATCTGAAACTCATTTTTCCTTCTTTTAAGAAACAAATATTAAGCCATACACGATAAATTTAAATTGCCACCTCTTCCACTCTTTTTCTTTTTATTAAATACGCCATTCATAGTTTATGATTCATAGTTGCAATGGCCTTATGAGAAAAAAAAACCTTTGCCTTTCGTCAATGAGAAGTATCAACATGGCATCCGTTTGAATAATCCATAGTGGAAGTAACAAAAATTTAAAGAATCGATTAAATAAATTCACTCAAATCGTGGATAGTTATAATTATTAGAATTCTAAACGCATGTACAGAAATTCACCGCTATTTTTAATCAAATCCAACATCGTGCATATTGTTAACCCTAATTTTTTTTAAAACCATTTAACCTAAAGTGGATAAAATCACGTTTGCATAGTTTCGCATAGATCCACAAATATATGTTTAAAAAGTAATTTTAATAGCTTTATTCTCTCAGTTAAATAATTCATCACCTATTCGGGTTGTCAAATAACCAGCTAAAAATGCAGATAACGCAAAATCCGATTTCGGTTATTTCTCAGCTATTCAAATTATAAAAAGAGCTTTTGAGATAGCCTTCCTGCATTCATAAAAATGGGGTGCAATGGAGACTCACTTTAGAAAAATATCAGTATTTTTTTTAATATCAAAAAAGTCGCATTCAGTAAAAGCAACTCATGTTACCTTTAATATTATAGAACTTCAACAAAATAAGTTTACCTATTAGCTTTTTGCCTTGCAAATCAGTAATCATATATATGTGAAATGCCGACCGAGCTAAAAAGCATAATCTTTCATTATGTACATGTTTCCATATAGGACTAAGCAAAAAGTTATTTCGATTTTTAAACATTAAAGAAACTATTGGTATCTACAATCAAATTACAATATGCTTTTTACTTCAACTCAGTAAATCTTCATATCATTTTACACAATATTCTTACTGATTGAAACAAAATTATTTCCATTCTAAACACATTACTCAATATCATATAATTAAATATTTTATATATATATATATGCTCAAATATGAACTTTAGCAGGAATATTATTATGCTTAAAAACCTATATAAAATTTTAGTAATGCAGTTAAACAATATCTGACAAAACAATGTAAATTTTACACATATCTCATGATCATTAATAAATGTTATATTTATTAATTTTATTTATAAAGCATTTTTATGTTTAATGCATTGATAATTTTAATATTCATATTCATTTATTAAGAATAACTTTCAGTCAGTTATTAAAGATCATAGTTTTAAAAAAATATATTTTATGTACATATTTTTATAATTATTATTTTATTTGTAATGTTGCCTATAAAATAATTCAATTATTTGTTTATATAGTGCGTTAAGTTCGTTATACGAGTAAAATTAAATGCAATTAACAATTATATATAAGTAATAAATGCATAAAATAAAATATTGCATATCAAATAATAAATTTAATTGTTAGTATTACATATCTCTCATTAGTAATAATAACACATCTGAATCAATAATTTAATTTTACGTGATGCCATATATATATATATATTTGACGTTTCTGAAGGTACATATTAATTAGGTACATTTTAAGTAAGTCATGTCATATAAAATATCTATAACATTAAACTGCTACATTTGAAGATGAATGAAAATTGTTTTTAGTAATTGGTTTTACGGAATATTAATGAATTAAAAAAGAAGTAATCTGAATTACATTACAAAATTGACGCCCCGACATCATTTTTTTTATTGACAAAAAATTAATGATTCACATTTTATTATTCATTATTTTTGTCTATTATAACCTCTGCATGAAAGTGAAAATAATCTAAGTGTTTTCTTGGATTCTTTCCGGTTTCCAATTTTTTTCGAATAAAAAATTCATTATAATCCTTGATAGCAGGGAAAACAATGCTCAATAATCTTATTTAGGAAATTTTTTTTTGCTCTAGAAGGCTGTGGGCAACTGAAATTTTCAATCAAGCTCCAAGTGTCGGAGTTTTGGAATAAGAAATTTTTTATATACGATCCTTTTGTGTAAATTTTTCTTTCTAAGAAATATGATGAAACTGGGTGAAGAAGAGATGTGCCAAAAACTGACTTGTTCAAATTCTTCATATAGAATGTTTGATATGGATTTTCATCGGACTTAATGAAATAAATGAATGTAAATATTAACTTCCTAAGCCGAATATGAAATCGAAAATCAGATTTACCATTGTTGTATTAGTATTATTTTTATTATTAATAATTATTAAAAGTTGGTATTCCGAAAGAGTGAGTCAGTTTGATGAAAAGTCAAAAAGTTTATTGCTTCCCAAAATCGTTACAAATTTAACTGCATTTGTGGAGAATAAGGTCACCTTACTGCTAAGATACACTTCCGACAGATCTAATTATTTATTCGAAACCGTCAAATCATTTACAACTCTTTTTCCTCAAATGCCAATAGTGATTGTCTGTGATACTCTCTTCAGGAGAGTGATTTTGTCAGGAATATCAGACTTATCTCATGTAAATATTGTTCCTCTAAAATTGGACCTGCTAAATGTAACAGTAAATAGAAGAGTAGAAGATCATTTGAAAACAAAATATCTTCTTATTGTGCCATTGGGAATTTCAGCAAGTCCTGCAAAAATTATTATTGATTTAATTGATAAGTTAGAAGAGAGTGGTGTTTCATTTTTGACTGTACCAATTAACAGCAGAAATAATGTTGAATGCTTGGATTTAAATTTAAATTTGTTGCAGTGGACAATAGAATATAAAACAAATTATTTCAGCTCAATATGTAATGCTGTTAAAGGTGATCATGCCATATTTACAAGTACAAAAACATTTAAAAAGATCAGTGATCCATTTATGTTACCATTTCCAGAGCCACTTTACATACAGGGAACTGCACTTAATTTGAAGGTAAAAATATTAAATGACATATTCTTTAAGAGATCAAAGCTAAATATTTTGGACAATCTTTTGGCTAGGAAAATTCAAATTCAAAGACAAATAATGAATCAAAATTTAAAAATCAAAAAGGTGGTTAGGGAAACTGGATTGATAGAATGGTATGGATGCTCTAGAGATACTCACAGATGTTTTGGAGATGTTATTGATTTGGTGCCTGAATACTTGAATGAAGGAAGATGGACACCACCTTGCTGTTTAAAAGTC
This sequence comes from Ricinus marginatus, assembly GCA_028565995.1. Taxonomy (NCBI): domain Eukaryota; kingdom Metazoa; phylum Arthropoda; class Insecta; order Psocodea; family Ricinidae; genus Ricinus; species Ricinus marginatus. The sequence continues at coordinate 2,800,773 of JAOWBB010000001.1, forward strand.
TTAAGGGAGACTGTTCATCATGTATTTAAAATTTTGAGTCATTTTAACATTACATTTTGGTTGGAAGGAGGAAGTTTGCTTGGAGCAATGAGAATGAAAGACATTATACCATGGGATTATGATGTTGATATAGGAATGTATTCAAAAGAAATACCAAAGTGTCCTTGGTTAAAAGCTTTGCAAGAAAAAAAATTTCAGGTCAGTATATTTATAATACTAATTTGAAATAAATATTGAAAATTAATTATATTATTCTTGTGTCTGGTGATAATAAATTAGTTTGAAATTTTATTAAAATCAAGATATTTTCATTACTTTGAAGGTTTTTAGAGAATCAAAATTTGGAACTGAAATCAATAAATCAAATAGCGTTTAATTAGCTTATTCACTTTAAGTTTTTAAGATTTTTAAACGCTTTTTTTAAAAAAATTTTCGTAAATAATAGTATATAGTTAAAATAAGAGTAAGACATTTCAAAAGTTATAGTTAGAAGGATTACTATAGATTACTATTAAGTATAAAAAAATTAGGATAAAATTGATCGCTTGATAATTTATAGATATTTTGTTTTATTCAAAGTAAATGTTTTGAAACCATTACCAGTGTACATTGCCAATTTGTGAAAAAAATAATTGTTTAATTCTGAAAAAATTCGTGTGGCACAGTAAATTGCAAATCTAGTTTGCTTTCCTCAAAGTCAGTAATAATATAAGGAAGTTTCTTTAAATTATAATTAATTTAATAATAAATATTTAAAAATTAAAGGCTCAGATTGATATGAAATATTTATAGTAATGTCATGGACTTGGTGTAATGCTAGAATATATACCAAAAAAATTTATTGTAAATTATTTTAAAAGAAAGTTGAAGTAAAAGAAAAGAGATTGTTTAAGCCAACGAAATTCAACGTGAAAATTATCCAGATTAAGAATAGGCTTAATACTTCAAGCATTTCCACATATTTCTATATATATATAGGAGAGAAATAAATTGCCGCAAGAAAGATCGATTTCATAATAAATTTTTTTAAATAATTAAAAGAATGCCAACGTAGGAAATAAAAAAAATTGAACACAGTTTTAACGGACAATCAATTCTGCATTTACTTAACAATATTTGCAATAACTTTAATCGATTCATAAAGTTTCATTTTGATGTTCGCCTGTAAATCCATTACCGTAATTTTCGACCATATTAAAAATTATTGCTAGCTTTACGAATTTTTATCATTTAGGCATAATGGAAGTTGTCAGATTGATATCTTAAAATTATAGAAGAGGTCAAAAAGTTCCCGGAAAACAAGTGTACTAGGAGAATGTAAATGCATTTGTGAAATTTATTTTACATTCATCTACATTTACGAAAGTAAATTTATGTAATTTGCCTAAGCAAATCTGTTCTTTTAACTTAATTTTGTGTCGTGTTAAACTTTAGGATTAATAACTACTTTCAAATGAATTTTCAAATATTTGTAATGCTCTTTTGATGTTCTTGCGTATGCCAATTTTTCCAATAAAAATTGAATTTTCTTGTACAAGATGATTCTTTTCGAAATTTTGTTTTTACAAAAATTTACTGAAAAATAAAGCTTATAGCGAATTTTTGTATAAATAAATTTTAAAAAAATTTAAATTTTAAATGGATGGTTGAACGACCTCTTGAAAGATCATTTTTAAAATGAAAAGTTCCAATAAGAATCCGTAATTTCGATTAAATTAACAGTTCATACTTGATACAATTTTGTAATTAAGAAAAAATTTAATGACAATAATCAATTTTTACATTTTATCATGATCTATTTATTTATCCTTGTTTTTGTTTTTCTTTCCAAATATATTTGTTTCATAAGTTTAGGTTATTAATTTTAGAAAATGCAGTGGTTGGAAAATGGTTCAGTAAATTCTGCGAGAAAACACATATTTAAAAATAATGCTAGCATCACATGCTAATATTATTAACTATTTTAAGTCAACATGGCAAAGTATTCCTAATATTTTAGTTTACTATTTTACTGTATAATAATATTTGAGAATTTTCTCAAAGTCCACAATTATTAGTTAAATTCCATATAATAATTAATTACAAATCTCAAAACTTAGGATTTTTATGTTATTTTCATGTTGTTAAAACTCGATTTCATCTGTATATAATTTTCTTTTTTTAATTTGTATGGATCACAGATTTACAATTATCTTATTGTTATTGTTTTTATAAAATAATAATCACAGGAAATTTTATTCTCGGTGTGTTCTACATTTTCTAGGAAGAAAATTTATTCTCGGTGTTTGATGATAAGGGATTTTTATGGGAAAAATCCACACCAGAAGAGGGAGAATTTTACAGAGTTCAAGCAAGTGCAAACAACCGACTTCATGTGGATATTTTCCCATTCGAATCAGCCAACGGAATAATGACCAAGCGAACATGGTTTCCGAATCATCCCCAAGACAAGGAATTTCCGGAGCATTATTTGCAACCTTTGACGACCATCGAATTTGCCGGAATCGAAGCCCCCGCACCGAACAATATTAGAGAATTTTTGGAATTGAAATTCGGGAAAGGCTGTGTCGAAAATCCACAGTATCCGAACCCAAAATTAATAAGTTTTCCCGAATATTTAAGATATTTAGTTCTAATTAACGAGACTAAAAGTTACGATGTTTAAAAAAAAAGAAAATTTTCTATATTGCATAGAAAGATATTTTTAAAATGCAGTTTTGATAATTTAAATAAAAAGACTGAATGTATTGTAAATGGTGAAAATATTAAATTTATTTTTGATTATTCTGATTGATTTTTAAAGTATAAAAATATTTACAGCTTACATTACACATTTAATATTTTTGAATTTTTATATTTATATATATATATATATAGATGTGATCGTTTGAAATTGGAATTTATATTTTTTTTTCTTTTAGATTTAATGCTTCTTTGTTTAATCGTTATGATAAAATTAGATATGTAGGAAGTTTAAATAATTAAGTAAATGATTGATAATGGAATTATTTAAATGAAATTAACAAAGATTCTCAATATTAACGTTTTTTATCTTCAAATGGCTAAAAACAAATATTACAAATAAAATTAATTTTAATTTCTTTGCATATTAAATATTTTAAAGGTATTCTAGACATACTTTAAAATTTTCTCTATCACTTATAAGAATATAGTTTTAAATTAATTGTATTTAAACGTTTTAATTATCACAGGGAGTTCTTTAGTTAGAGAAAAATTTTAAATTTTCAGCTGGATTTAATGTTTTATTAAGAAATAAATTTAATTTTTTCTTTATTTAGTTTAAATTATGAACTTCAATATTTAATAAAAATTATAATTTATAAAAATAAACCAGTTTAATAATAGTTTAATATTTTGATTACAAATCGAATTTAAAAGTTAATTTTTTCAAAAAGTTAATATTTTTATTTTTAGAAGGATGGATTCGTGATTCATTTTTCATTCTTAAAGGACACGTAAAATATTGCGAAATGAATGAGATTAAATATAGATAACAATTCTTTTTTCAAACTTTTATAATAAAACTTTGTCTTACGGGATGGCAACTTAAATAACAAAAAATAATACACTTATAAGATTCATTATTAAGGACCTTTGTTTTTATTTTAAGGCAACCAAATTTAAAAAAAGTTTTAAACTGTCAAATAAATAATTTTTAAAAAACTATTATGGCAAGGCCTATTTATTTAGCATAAACCGTTTACTCGGTTAAGAACTTTAATAATAAATTAAGGCGCCAGTTATTCAAAACCTGACATCAAATTACAAATATTATGACTAATTATGAATTGTAAAAATATTAATTATGAATAAACTGAAAAATATAATAAAAATTTTATTCAATAATAATGATTATTAGCACTTGTTACTTTATGAACAATTAATTAAATAAAACTTAATACTGGAATCAAAATCCTCAAGCAGAGATATTTTTTTTTATTACCTAATTAATTAATCAATTTAAATAAATTTTATTGGATGATAATTTAGTTCTGTGGAATGATCAGATTGGTAAGAGAAAAAATTGAATTTATTTTTATTTAAGCAATAAAATAACTTACATTTTCATTTGCCTCTCACATTTTCTCTTGAAAATTAGAGTTAAAATTTTAATTAGTAAATAAGTAGAAATAAATATGAAATGACAAGGAATAAAAAAATAAAGGGTCGTGCAGAGCATTAAAATTATGCACAAGATAGAGGCATGGCTGAAGATACACAAAGGATGAAGAGGAAAAAGCATTTGGGAAACAAAGCTCAACTATTGGAAATATTCCTGGGCTTAAACAAGGCCCACATATTAAGTTTATATCTTTAAAGTTCATCAATAAGAATTTTAATAGCCAAGAAATTAATCAGATTGAGTGGAAGAGTTATTAAATTTTAAATGTTATTTTAACACACACTATATCCATATATTCATTTTAAAAAGAAATTGTGCCACTATTTATTACTCTCTCCTTGAGAATCAAAATGTGGAATAATTTAGTCATGTAATTAAATAAAAGTTTTAATAATTATTTTAAAAATTATGAAGTACATAACTCTATATTTTAGCTTTTGGCTAATATTAAGGCTTTGTAATATTTTCCCAATTAGAAATCTAAAATAAAAAGTAAAACATACAACACAAAAATACATTATTAATTATTCCAGTTTAAAAATTAACATAAGCACTGACCTGTTGGATATCTTGAGTATATTCTTTATTAATCAGCCTTCTCTGCTACATCTTTAGTGACAGCATTTTCAATTTTTTTAAGAGAAGATATAAGAACATCATACATGTTGTTCGCCTTTAATCTTTTCTGCAACAATCTGCCTTTTAACAAGTCAATTGCTTCCCTTTCCTTTTGTATAAGATTTTCAAGTTCCCTTTTTTCTTCCAGTTTTGAAACTGAATCAAAGGGTATCATATGTTTGAATGCATTACCAGGAGGCCTCCTAAAAATAAATTAGCTTTCTTTATTAACCCTATTTTAAATGTTGCTTAGGGAAAAAATAAATTCAATATAGTTAATGATAAAAATATTCATACCAAACAACTGATTCATCTGTCTGTTCCATTTTTAATTTTTCCAAATACTTCATTTTGCCGTCCATAGTAGTTAGTGTTTCATCAATGGCTTCGCATACTTCCTGTGTCACTATATCGTTAAACTGCTTTCTGTACTTCCTTGCTTCCATTGATGACCCCCGTAACGATGGCTTCTCAATGTCATCTTTTTTTTCAAACATTTGATAGCACTCTTTATATATATGGATAAACGCTTCATTTGTTACCTTGTCTAAAACGTTTTCTGCAGAATACTTTAACACATTCTGAAGTTGAATAGTTGACGGACAATAGAAACTGCTTAATTTAGAATCATCTGCAATTGAAATAACTGGGTTAGTATCGACTTGACTCTCAATAACCATTGCTGAAGTTTAAATAAGAAAAGAAATTTTTCAGAGATCTAACATAAGGCGAACAGGTCAATTTAAGTTTATTTAGAAAGATAAAATACTTAGGCAGTGGCTGACAAATGATCATCTTTTATGGATATTTCCAAGAATTTTAATAAAATTTCAAATATTAAAAAATCACATTTATAATAATAATAACAATTAATAATAATAATAATTTATTTGCATATTAATCACAATATAATGATACCTTTGACACTGGTGCTATTTACAGACTCTTCCATTTCGCATTTGGCACTGATTACTTGAAAACAGATAAAAAATAGTAAACAATAAAATTCCGCCAAATAGCTCATAGACGTATAGATTAGTTGACGACATAACAGTTTTCTTAGCATAGAGTCTGACTATTTTTCATGTCATGTGCCTTTAATTTATATTGAATAGCGTAACAAAAATTTATTTGCTATTTAAACTTTAAATGCGAAATAGTTCAGATAAATATAACTTAAAGTTTATGCCATTGATATTATTTGCATAAACTGAAAATGAAGTTTCAACTATAATAATATGATCAATTTCTTTCAATACGTTACTTTATTAGTCGAAGCGGTGCATGAATTGGGAAAAATTCTTTTTTTACTTAACATTTGAAATAACTTTTAAATGTCCTATTACATGGGGAAATTTTGTTTTAAGGCTTGTGAAAGTAATGGAAAATAGTTTCTAAAAGTTAGATCTGCTGACATTGAGAAATCAAGAATGAAGATTTCAGCATTCGTTCAAAGTTGGACGAAGGTCCATGGATTCTCCATGGTTTCAGCCATGGACGTGATAAGGTTAAGATGTTTCGATATAGCAAGTTTAGAAAGGTTCTCATAATGCACTGTCTTGCGTATCGGATAGAAATAATTTGTTACTTACAGGTATCTCGCATTCGTTGAATATCATTTTTAAAAATTAAACATGTTTTTCACATGCTCCAAATGTGAAGTTTCAACATTTGTATTAGTAACCATATTGTTTAAGTTCATATTGGAAATTCATTAATTTCGCGAATGTTTCTTAATTGAGATCTCAAAAAAAACATAATTTTTTTTTAAAATAAAAATTGTACAACGTTCATTTGATTTTTGTCTTTAATCTGTTTTTGTTTTTTACAGTTTTTCCAAGTTTTGAAAATACATTGCCTTATAAATCTTTCAAAATGGCTTCGAGAAGATCGCGTTTGAAAGCTGTGGCGAATCTTCCCGTGAGGAGGAAACCAGCCCCACAACTAACGATAGAAGATTCTAAGGTTCAGAGTGGTGAAACAATTGAGTCTACTTTGATAGCGAACGAAAGAGAAGAGGACAAAGGAGGAAATTTAGAAAATTCAAATCATGTAATTAATGAAATTCCAGCTGGTGTTACTGCCAGCGTTGCCGGTGATACCTTAGATAACTCATTGTCTTTTAATAGTACAGTTGACAGTGTTCAAGATATCTCTGTAACAGTAAAAAGTGTTGCAAATGTGCTCAATCATACTGAAAATTTATCTGTTAAATCAAACCTTTATAAGGACACCACAGGATCTTTTCAGTTTGGCAGAAGAATCAAACCATCAGTGAACCTTGCTGTTTTAAAAGAGAGACCCAAAAATCCTGAGAAAGAAAAACTAATTTTAAATGATAGTGAATCAGTTGGAAAAGAAAATCACTTTAGCTCAAATACAGATGATAATTTCAATCATTTTGAAAACTTAATTAAAAGTACCAGAATTACAGAAACCCATAATAATAAAGTATATACAGTTGAAAATAAAGTTAGATTGGAAGATAATGATAGAGATGAAACAAGTGAAACAGAAAATGAAATTATTGAAAATTTTAGTAAGGAAAATGAAAACACTTCTGAATCTCAGTGTTTAAATGTAGAAGAAAATTTGCATAAGCAAGATGCTAATTTCTTACAAACAAATGTGGTATCTTCTTCAAACAGTTCAAACCAGAGTATATCAGAAAATGCTTTATTATTTGATGCAAATGAAGAAGAAGAGAATAGCCTTAGACAAACAAATGAATTTTTAATTGCCAATAATAGCAATAGTATTTCAGATTCCTGTCTTAAATCATCACATAATAATACTCAGTTACAACTTGGTTCATTACATGGTAAAAAAAATACTTTCTTAACAAAACCAAAAAAAGTTAAATATATTGATTTTAGTAAGAAAGTTGCAGAAGCAAAGAAAGAATTCCAAAAAAAGTATGAAAAACTTATTCCAGATCGTGGTGACTTGAAAATGATTGATTTAATTTTTTACAATCCAATTGGAAATCCTATGGAGTAAGTATTTTAATGAAAATTGAATTTATATTTATTCATTATTAATTGTAATTACTTGTTCAAACAGTTAAAATTGCTATATTATTATTAGTGCTTTTATTATCAAAGGTTCATATTGTTTATTATATCAATTATCACATAAAGTTTGTTTGCTCTATTTTAAAAAAAACTTGTTTTCTAGTTTAATTTTAATAAAGCTCTTTAGTTTTAATAGTAATAATGATTGAAAGTTACTGAATGAAAGATTGATAAGAAATTGTTTTGTATTCTTTTTTTTTATAATTTTATTTTTTTAAGCAAGTACTTTATATTTTCCATGAAAAAATTTTATTGTAATGATAATTTTCTAAATTTTCAAAAATTGTTTATCAATAACTTGCATTTTTAACATTCAAAATGCAGAATAATTTTTATGCATATCAGAAAACTGAAAATTACAAATCATATCATCATTTAAAAATTAGAAGTGGACCGGAATTTCTTTCTTCAAATATATTTGATACTGTTAAGATGATTTATTGATTTTTTTAATTTTTTGTTGTAGTATTACAATTTTTAATGTTAAGCATTAAATTGTAGCATTAATAATAAGCAAATATTGAATTTATTTTTCTTATTGTTTAAAGGTCAAAATGTAAAAATGTTAAAAGTAATTTAAATTTAAATAATCAGGAATTAATGTCTGAAGACAATGTGGACGATCCGGACCCTATTGATAAACAGTTGGATGAAAATAATGACTCTGAAATTCTTGGTGAAGATATTGGTAAAATGCCAGTTCCACAAGTGAAAATTGGTCCAAATGGTGAAATTATTCTTGATGAAAAAAGTTTAGTAATTGAAACAACTGAAGTGAAAAAAGGCAGGGAGGATTTAAAAAATTCAGTTCCAATCTATGAAGATAAAATTTCAAAATGTTATTATCATAGGAAAACCCAGAAAACTAGAGACTGGACTGATTCTGGTAAGATTTGAATTTGCAATATCTAAAGATGGTTTAATAACCAAAACTTGAAATGGTTTTTGTGACAATTAATCCATTTTTGAGAATTTTTTTGTATTAATATCAGTAACTGTAATTATGAAAATTTTTTTAAAGCAAATTATCCACTAAATTAAATTATAAAATAATTGATTGGGAAATATATGACTTGTGCCGGAAATATCACATAAAATACAGAAATATATATGAGTATGCTTAAATTTTTTTTTTGCAATTTCAGAAACTAAAAGGTTTTACAAAGCTTTAAATACAATTGGAACTGATTTTTCTTTAATGTTGGAATATTTTCCCTATCGAACGAGATTGGAATTGAAGAATAAATTTAAAAGAGAAGAAAAACTTAATAGGCAACTTGTAGATAAGGCTTTAAAAAATCCATCAGAGTTTGACATACATGAGTTTGAAAAATATTTGGGTGCGTATTATATTCACGAGTTTTTACCTTTTCTTTATTTTAATTATCTTTAAAATGCATATAACTTTTTTAAAAAGAACAATCGCCAAAATATTAAACAATGTCTTGTTAATCCTATTTTAATAAATAGGGAATCTATGGTATTGTTCTTGATAATATTTTTACTCTCGGATATGCAAGCGCATATACACAGCTTAAGCATTTCAAATGTGGTAGAAATGCTATATTATAATGATTAAAAAAGATACATTTTAAGATTATGTAATTTTATATCACGTTCTTTGATCACCTATTAAATTTAAAATATCGCTTTTAGATTTGAAATATAAAATTTATATCTTTTTAATTTTATATTATTAACTTATTAGCACAACAGTTATTATAATTTATTTCTAATAGCTTTGGAAAAGCAAGAAGAGCAGAAAAAAGAATTCGAGACAATGTTATTGCGCCGTAAATTTAAATGTAAAAAGCCGCTAATCAAAACCAACCGGAAGTCATCTTTGCTAGCAAAGGAATTGTTGCTAACCGACAGCAGTGTAGATGAAGCGCACATTGGTTCAAATTTGAAGCACAGCAAGCTGAGTTTGGAAGAGAATAAAACCAAAAAATCAAATGAAATTGATTTATTATGTGGAAAATATTTTTCGTTAGAAGGGGAAGATATTCAAGAGGAATTTCTGAAACTTATAACATCCGCGAATAACAGTTCTTCATCTGATCCTTATATCAAAGATGGAACAACCGAATGTGTCAAAGTGAATAAGATTCGAGATGCTCTGGTGAAGATAAAGAATTTTAACCTGACCGAAGAAAAAAATTGTGAAAATTTAATTATTCATGATGATGTAGCCATCGAATCGAGAGTTGATAACACTAGTTGCAACAGGTCTGATGTAGTAGATAAGTTCTACGATGCTGTGGTGAGCTTATCTGAGTCGTTAAAATCAAATGATGTAAACAATTTAAAGTCGAGGCGGTTTCGCAAAATTTTAAGCAAGTCAAGACAAGGCAAAGTTTGCGTTTCAAAAAATGGGAAGAGAAAATTAGGTCGAAAGAACAAATACAAAGAAGCGAACTATCCGTTTGTTAATACTCTAGACGTAGAGACCTATGATTCGAAATATGACAGTAATTCTTCATCTAGTGAGTCCAACGACAACAGCATTGTATCGATGAAAACCATAAGCGACGAAGAGTTCGTAAAATTGCTGGCGGCCAACGTGAGTAATATGAAGGAATCAAAAATAAAATTTCAAATAACGGAGGGATGCTCTTTGGAAAAAAATGTTGAAATTATTTTGGATAATGTGCCTTCTACTGCGCTGAACGAAATTCAGAATGAGAATGAGAGAACTGATGTCGAATGCAATAGAAGAATTATCGAGGATGGACGCGATGTGGAGGAATCAGGGGAAGAGGAACGAAACATTGTTTTACCTATCGGATCACGTAGCCCACGACGACAGGAAACATCTGTAATTGTGAGAAATCCTCATGCCATTATGAGATTAGGAAAAGAAGAAGAAGTGGAGGTGCCCACAGAACATGAGGGTGTGAGGAAATTATTCGGAATCGTCAAGAAAGGAAATTTTTTGAAAAATATTGATAACGAAGACGAATTAATTGAAAACGAAAATGTAATATTAGTTTTAGGCCAAAACGAGGGAGAAGTTACGCAGAATTCGCAGTATGTGATGCTGGAAGGACAAGAGCTGGAGGTATCTCTTGAAATTCCAAATTCGGAACAAAATAAAAACGAACAAATAAAATTTTTGAATGAAACCGAAGCATCAAATCAATCTGACGACAATTCAGTAACCAAAAACGGTAAAAAAATGAACATTGGAAATTTGGCCGCTGGTTCTTTTGTTGTAATGTCTACGGAATCGGAGGAACCTGTTAGCAAAAGAAAATTCAATGTATTTATGATCTCAGAAAAATCAAGATCTGACGGCACCTCCTTTCTCTCTTCTATACCCGTTCTGCTACCCCCTGAGTTAATGTCAACCTTAGCTAAGGAATTGTAAAGACTTTTAAATTGCCAGCTCATTTGGTAATTTAGATTTTTATATTTGCAAATTTTATTTACTCCAAGAGGGATCATAATGTGAAATTTAATTCTCATTATTATACTTTGGCTGTATAATTTCATTCAAACTATAATTATGCAATTATTTATTCAAATTTCCTACAATATTTAATCGAATTTTAATTGATTAATTTTAAATTTAATTCTTTCTTTTTCTCTTTAAGCCTTTAAATATTTGCAACATTGGCAGAAGAAGATGTTTGGTATTTACATGTATTTACACAAAATATGGTTAATCTTATGATTTTTTTATTGTCGTTATAATTATGTGCATAAAATTTTTTTTCCTTAATTTTTTAAAATTCAGATTAATTTCAGTTTTTAAATCATCAGACTTCAAACTTATTTTTTATTTGAACAAGCTGAAAATGTTTAAAGTAATATGGTGAGACTGAAATTATTCTTTATTTTATCTTCTGTTTTAATTTTTATTAATTATATAAAAAGAATTATTTTATTAAAGATATTATTAATGTATAAATTGGTTATAATAATGAAATTTTAAATTATTCTCCATCATTTACAGTTATTATTTAAAGTTTTTAAATGTTATGTAAATTCATAAAGTTTTCTTATTAAAAACTGCTTCATCAACAGTCTAACAGCTAATTATTAGATTTAATTTTATTCTAATACATGTTTTTTATAATGTGAATTAAATAATTGGTTCCCTCTTCTATTTTGAGGCAATAAGTTATAAATTAATATTGTAATTAATTTTCAAAGTTTTTATGAGAACACATCTTAATTTTTGTAATTATCAATATTTGTACAATGACTTTATGTAGATTTATAATAATTTATGATATTAGTATTACAGCAATTAATTTATTTTGTAAGAAGCATGACAGAAAAATATATGAAGTACTTTGTTATAAAAATTTGACATTCTTTCAAGAAAAAAAGCCATCTTATATCATTTCCTTGAAATTTCATGTGATTTTTCTTTTGTACTAAAATATTCTATCCCTTTGTTTTTATATTTTGTGGTTCTTTTAATAAAAAATTAACTTGCCTTTGAATATCATTAAAATATAAACATTTACATTTTTTAATAAGTTTGACTTTGCTATATGTAATACTTAATGTATGATTTTTAATTATTTTTTTTTATAATCAGCAAATCTGATCAGTTTTATTTTTAAAGTGTTTAGCAATTTTTTTCATCTGAAAATTATTCAAGTATTATGATGATATGATTATAAAAATATAAATGAAGTATAACTTGTTAAAAATTATAAGTGGGATAATTTATTTTTGTGTTATTACCATATTTGACATATTGATTGTGTCGTGAGAGGTTTATGCTATAAATTTCTGTCTTAGAATTTCATTAATTTTAAAATCTATCTAACGATTTTCCATATTTTTCAATGTAAAGTGCAGTACATCAGTATATAATTATTAGTTAGAGTTCGTTTAATAAATTGTCTTAATTTGGCCGCTTCTTGAAAAGGAAAAACTTTATTTATGTTTTTTCTTATTAAATACAAGAATGTAGGAGTGACTGTTTTCTTGAGCTAACGTTGAAGAGAAATTGACACCTTTTGGTCACTACAAATCTAGTTCCACGATGTCGAAAGATAATCTGGATTCACGACTTTTTTTACAATAAACTTGAAGTTTTATCAGGTGCTGAATAAATAATTTTTATTACAAGATGATTCACATTGCTCCAATTTCGCGAGACATCTAAATCTGGTTGTGACAGCTACTAGAGAAGTTACACGATTTATGTTTTTTTAAAAATAACAGCTATTAAATTTCGTGACTTCTTTTTAAACTAAAACGAAAGCAATAACAGGGAAATAATATGAATATATCAGAGATAATCCTGAACGATTCAGAGGATGATAACGATAGCTGCGATATAATTATGTCAGATAGCGAAGAGGATGATAGTCATTATCTGAAAATAAATGAAAAATATAAGGAACAAGCGTATAAATTTCTGGACGGTAGTTTATCTTTCCACGAATATGAAGCAGCCATAAAGAAAAAAGCTGAGGAGGAAGAAATAGCAAATGTAGATAAAAAAGTAACATCTGACAAAAAAAGAAGAACCAGGAAGTCATTGCCTCCAGCACTTCTCGGTTTGATGGGTCAAGCCAACATTTGTTTTGCCAAAGGTGAATTGGATCATGCACTGAAAATGTGTTTGGAAATTATAAGGCAAGTGCCAACAGCACCAGAACCTTTCCAGACCCTTGCTGAAATTTATGAAGAAAAAGGAATGAAGGAAAAAAGCTTGCAATTTGCAATGATTGCTGCTCATTTACAACCAAAAGATTCTGAACAGTGGATTCATTTGGGGGAAAGATCACTTCAGCTTGATAATTTATCAGAGGCTATAACTTGTTACTCAAATGCTGTTAAATATGATCCAACAAATATAAGTGCTCATTTAAAAAAGGCTAAATTGTTAGAGGAAAAAGGTGATAGAAAAGGAGCAATCAAGACATATCATAAACTAGTTGAATCAGTAAAGCCAGAATGTGGTAATCAAATTTTAGAGTCTGCAAAAATTGCTGCTCATTTTTATCATGAAGTTAATGAAATAAGTAAAGCAAAAGAAGTAATGGAGATTGCATTTATTAAAGTGCCTGAACTTGTCAATTTGGAAGATGTTAATTTGTATGTTGAATTATTAATGACATTAAAAGAATACATTAAGGCACTTGAAATAATTGCTAAGTACTGTGATGTAAAGATAGAGGCAGAAGAAGACATAGTTGAGGATAATTCAACAAATCAACTGATGTGCCTTTCTTTTAGAATTATAAGTTGTGAAATTCCGCATGAAATTCCTATCCAAATTCATGTGAAATTAATTGTTATTATTATTCATTTAAAATCATGTCATTTACTTGGAACTCTGCTTACACCTTTTTTAAAAGATGAAAATGTTGAACAAAGTGGAGATTTGTATGTTGATGTTGTAGAAGCTCTTATATCTGAAGGAATGCATATTGAAGCTTTAAAATTATTAAAACTATTGGTGGAAAGCAAGAATTATAGTTTACCAGCCATTTGGTTAAATTATGCTGAATGTTTAAGAAGCTTAGGCAGATTGGAAGAGGCAGTTAATGCTTATTTAATGGTTATGCAACAAGCTCCCAAACATGTTGAAGCTAGGTTAAAAGTATCGGAAATATTAAATGATTTAGGAAGGAGTGATGAAGCAATATCAGTGCTGACTCAAGATCCAAAATCAGGATCTCTGGATACTGGTTTACTGTATGAAAGATGTTTGCTGTTGAAAGAAAGTTCAGAAAGAAGTGATGAATTTCTTGCCGTGGGTAGGCTCTTGCTATCCAGGCACTGTGTTAAAATAACCAAAAGAAGCGAATTGAAACCATTGTCAAAGTTAAAAGGTTTCGTTCGCAAACAAGAAGCCTTAAAGAAAATCAATGAACTGAATGATACTTCTGAACCAGAGCTTGTTGAAGGAAAGAGACTTCCAACGTCAGATGAAGAATGGGATTTATTTTTGTCTCTTTGCAAAACTGCTTTTGATACAAAACAATATGCTTTACTACAAAGACTGGCTTTCTCTGCTTTGGGTTCATCGGTGCTTAATAACACAGAAAGGAAAGAAGCTCATGTGTTTTTCATTGCAGTTCTTTCATGCTTTTTCAATAAGGACCCATTTCACGGCTACAATTTAGCTAGGGATATGATATTAAATGAAAATAACAATAACAAAGCTTGGAATATTTTTAATGTCATGTTATTTGATTCGGACGATGCAAGGCACCATAAATTTATAATGCGACAATTATCAAAGAAACAAACTCATCCTGCTTTGACAATGCTACATGCAAATAATTGCTTTGTATCTGGTTCTTACAAATATGCCCTAAGCGAATATTTGTCGGCTTACAGGCAGGAACCTTCGGGCATGTTGGCCTTTATGATATCCGTTACCCTCATGCAAATGGCATATCAGAAGTTTACGGATAAAAAAAATTCATTGCTAACCCAAAGCGTTGCTTTTTTGTGGCAGTATAAAGAATTCAGAGGCGAAGAAAACATGCAGGAAGTTCATTACAACATGGGGAGACTTTTCCATCAACTGGGTTTGCTGCCCACCGCTTTGTTTCATTACAGAAAAGCCTTGGAAACGAAACCAATGAATATGGATAATCTGGGGGATCTATTCGATTTGAAAAAGGAAATAGCATTTAATATATCATTAATTTATCAAAGCACAGGTTCTCTGCATTTGGCTAAGCACTACACTGAAAAATACATCGTCGTATAGGATGTGTTCTCTGTTATGTAGCTATGGAAAAAGAATATTCGATGAAAAACTCGAGACATTTTTTTTTCTCATTACAGATTTAAATGTATTTATAAAATAAGTTTCATTTTTTTGTAAAACTGTCTATTTGTGAAAAGATGTGAAATTACTGAAATCCAAACAATGAAACTATAAGCGAAAAAACTTTTTCAATATTCATAAAAATGAATTTCATCGAGAGGATTTCGTTTAAGACATTTTGTCAGTTGTGCTCGGATATAAGACAAGCGGATAGGGATAAAAAATCTGATATTTTGCGAAATTTCATTAAAATGTGGAGGGAAGAAGCTGGGAATATGAAGGAAAAAAATCTCCAAGAGGCAAGTAAAATTGAAAAAATAGGAATACCTTAAAAATCGAAAATACGAGATGGGGTTAAGTTAAATTATTGCCAAAGCACTAGGCAGTACTATCAAATTAAGACGTCATTATTTTAAACCCAGAACTAACTTAAAAAACTTAAAACTTTATAATTGCCATGGTCCTGAAATATAAGTTGCGACTTGTGCAAAAGTTAAAGAAATATATATGAACAATTTTAACATCCGAATATTGGTGATTCTGCAGTTGAATAATATTTCTGAATGCAGGCTTCCGCTTACTGTGTCGAATACCTATGTCCTATTCGAAAAAAATGGTCTTGTAAGTTATGAAGATAGAAAGATGTTTCTTTTAAGAATCGAATTTAGGTAATATACGATTTGTAAATAATTAAAACTAAATTTTATCCACTTATAAAGTTTGCATTTTTTTTCATTTAATTTTAAAAATTAATATAATATAAAAATTTATTTTATAATATATCATGCGGGAAGTTAGCGACTATGTATTTTTCCAGTTGGGATTTGAATAATCAGTCACTGTTATTATATTAAATTGATTTATTACCATCCTTTTATGTCGTAACTGATTAAATATGTAAACATAAATATATGTAAAAAGTGCAACTACATGCGATGAATAATAATTTTACTATAATTTTCCAGAACTGCAGTTTTTATCCAGTTTTGAGATTATTATTGCCCCAGCTAGACCTGGAGAGAGGAGCTTATGGAGTTAAAGAAAATACATTAGCGAAAATTTATATTCGGATATTGTGTCTTCCGAAAACAGGAAATGATGCAACGAAATTATTGGAATATAGGTGAAATATGTCTGTACTATGACTGATTTCGCAAATGTGCCCGCAAATGACAGTAAAGATTTGAAATTTTTATACTAAAAGGGCCTCTGGGCGAAATCATGACATTTTGTTAGTTAGTTTTTTTTTATAAGATTTATTTCATTTTTTTTATATTTATCTTAAAATTTTTCAGAGTCCCTAAAACAGTAGGAAACCAAGCGTGTGATTTTGCTGAAGTTGCTTACTGGGTACTGAAAAATCGATGTTCCAAAGGAGAAGAATTGTCCATAGGCGATATTAACGGCCATTTAGATGCAATTGTCGCCAAGCATGCCGCTAATGATCCCCGTAAGGTTTACTGAAATATTTTCTTTTAAGTTTATGCCTCTTGAGGTAATATAAAAATATTGCCAGATATAAATGACACTTATGACAAAAAAGGAAAGTTTTCTCGTTTCTGAAATTGAAAATGTCGCTCATGCATGGAAGGCATGAACTCAAAAATATTTTAAAAATTTTGATAAAATTAATTTAGTAAATTTTTAGGTGGTTAACTTTATGAAATTTGCAGGAGGCGTAGATTCTGAATTTAGAGCTCTACTGAGGGGGACTTCCGCCGAGGAGCAGAAATGGCTAATAAGAATCATCCTTAAAGATATGAAGTTGGGTTTGAGCCACGGGAAGATTTTAAATGATTACCATCCCGATGCAAGAGATTTCTATGATGCCTGCAATAATTTAAAGAAAATATGCGATACTTTAATAAATGAGGAGATTCGCTTGCACGAAATTGGAATTCAGTTATTTTCTCCATTTAGGCCAATGTTGTCCGAAGATTGCGACATCAGCAAGGTGGATAACTACCTGAAGAAATGTCCTTACTTTTATTTAGAGACAAAATTAGACGGTGAAAGATTCCAAATTCATATGAATCAGGGAATTTTCAAATATTTTTCCAGGTAGCATACAATCATTAATTCAAAAATGTGGAGCATAAAATTTTTGCTTAATTAATTGAAAAATATTTTTTTTTTTACAGAAACGGCCACGATTACACATCTAATTTCGGAAAGTGTCGACAAGAAGGTTCATTAACTCCAAATTTAGCGAAAAACATTCGGTCCGATGTGAAAAACTTGATTTTAGATGGAGAAATGATGTGTTGGAATTCTGCGATCAAACATTTTGTTACAAAAGGTAGATTCTTAAAAAGTGACAAATTAAATCTCATCGTGATTTAAAATAATTTTTTTTGGTCACCATTTTTGAATATTGTGAATATTTAATTTTGAAACACCATTATTAATTTGATCGGTTAACTGCGATAAAATAATGATCTCGATTTAAATTTTAAGCTTCATATGTAATGCATTTCAGGAATGAACACAGACGTGAAGAACCTGAAAGAAAGCAGCAGCCTGAAGCCTTGCTTTTGCGTGTTCGACATTGTTTATCTTAATGATCGCATTTTAACTAATCAACCGCTTAATTATAGACTCAACATATTGGATGAAATTATAACTCCTGAAGATGGGGTTGTATGTTTCGTTGATCGAAAGCGAATTTCTACCAAGGAAGAAGTTTGGGATTCCTTAAATACGGCCATAGAAAATAGGGATGAGGGTATCGTAATGAAGGACTTCATTTCAGTCTACAAACCGAATGTTAGAAAAAATGGTGGATGGTATAAAATAAAACCGGAGGTGGGTCATATCTCTATCATGCTTTAAAGCTAACACAAAGACAAATTTTTTAAACACTAATCTTTAAGAGAATTTGTCACGAATAAAATTATTTTTAATATGCTTTGCCATTATCAGAGTCGGCAATTGAATTCTATTTTTAAAACTGCTCTTTCTGCATCATTGTAAGTATTATTTTATTTTACGGATAACAACTTTGAGAAAAACATGGAAGAAGAACGTCGTAACAAAATTTAGAAAAAACAAAAATATTGTTAAGTTAAAAGCGTATTGGTGTTTTTAGTTTTTAAACTAAGAACCATTTGACTGATATAGGAAAGTCATAAACGAATAGTAGATTTTTTTAGTTTTGTCTTAAAAGAAGTATTTCAAATACTACGGACATCGATAGTTGTATGGAAGTTCTGGTTGACGACAGCATCGAATAATTTATCAAAACATTAAGGGTTAAGATATTAATTATTACATTCATTGATAGTATACGGATGGCATGATGGATTCACTCGACATATTGATCATTGGAGGTTATTATGGTAGTGGGCGTCGCAAAGGAGTCATCAGTCATTTTCTCCTTGGTGTCGCCGCAGATGAGATACGTGACGGAAATGCGAAAAAGTTTTACTCCATAGCGAGAGTAGGATCCGGCTATTCTATGGAGGAGTTGGGTGAACTTCACATGAAATTAGCACCTCACTGGAACAGGGTGAAATTGGGAGAGATGCCCCTTCACATTGAATGGACCAAAGAAAAACCTGATCTGTGGATCGAACCATGCAATTCGTTTATTTTACAGGTATTCTGATAATTAATTTGAGGTAAAAAACGTTAAAGAAAAAAATAATTTAAAAATGGAAATTTATTTTAGATTAAAGCCTCTGAAATAATACCAAGCGATTCGTTCAGGACAGGATATACATTAAGATTTCCAAGGGTGGAGAAAATAAGATACGACAAGTCATGGGTAGATTGCTTGTCTGCGAGAGAATTTCATGAGAAACGAAAAGTGAGTTCTTTTAATTTGGGCAGTGTGTTTTATTTTTTCTCCATGGCAAAACAATTTATTTAATGAATTGTTATTTTATATTGATCAGGCTGCTTCGGGAAAGTTAGTGAAGCGCGATTTCGAAAGCTGTGAAAGCAATGAAAACATTGTTTCGAAAAATAAAAAGTCCCCAAGAATGGATGTGTCAGTAGGAATCCAGTTTAGACCCACAGATTTAAGTGAAATTCAGTGTTTGTCTAATTTGTTAGAAGGCAAAGAAATTTGTGTATTTGCCGGATTTGGCGAACTCAGTAAGAGCGACGTCGAAAAAAAAATTGTAGAATTTGGCGGCTCAGTAGTACAAAATCCAGGTGAGTGTAGGTGATATCGATAGAATATGGTGGAATGCGTTTAGACGGGCGAATATGAGTAACTTTTATCGAATAAAAATTTTTATATTATATACATGGATCTAATTCTATTTTTACACAATAGATCTGTTTTCGAAGAAATGCGTGCAAAAAGGAAAAGAAAATGATGTACACATCTAATATTAGAAAATTAGTTTCTAACCAGAGAATTCACCAAGAATGGTGCAAAACAATAAAAATCTGGTCATGGTGTGAAAATCACTTTATTTAACGAGTATCGCGCGGTTTTAACAGAGGTTTGTCTACGAAAATATTTTCGTTTTTCAAAACATTTGCATAAGAGAAATTGCTCCCACATTTAATACATTTTTCGACTCGTACATTAATCATACGGAATTGTATTTTTATATTTTTAAAGTTAATAAAAAATAAATTTACATCTAATTTCAGCAATATTAAGTTTTGAACACTGCAGACAACAGTTCGTTTAAATAAGAAATACTTTTTTCTTCTTTAATGGTTATAAAAAAAAAGGAACTATATATATATATATATAGTCTGGGCTTAGTTTAAGTTCTTTGTAAACAGTTTTCAATGGGGAACATTTTCCTTTTTTAATATATTTGTGATTTAATCTGTCATACTGTATATTTTAAAACTTTACATGATTTAAATTATGCAAATCTTCCCTTTTCTAAAAATAATAAAGTTAATTTTAATATTTTTATTTTCATTTGGTTTTTTTAAGGCGTAAATACTTATTGTGTATTAGCCGAGGAGGAATCAAGTGTAAGGATTAACAACGTGATAAAATGCGGCTCTTACGATGTTGTTCGCACATCTTGGCTTCTCGAACAGTTAAAATCGGAAACTCAAAAAATTAATGAACTAACACCCGATGCTGTTCTTGGCCTCTCCAAAAAAACGAGAAAGAAATATTTAACTGTTTACGACGAATACGGGGATCATTATACCAAGTTATCGAGCAGGGAAAGCCTTTGTTACCCTTTTAAGGTTATTGAAAAAAAGGTAAAGAATATTTTTTTTTAATTTGGCTTTTTCGCAAAGACGAAAAAACATTCTTTTTTAAGGTTTGTATCATCATATCAATTTTTCGGAAAGGGAAAATTGAACTTAATTTAGCAGACTTATAAATTTTCTATTTATTTATTTACAGATGGAAAAATGGGAATTAAGGGTGGATGATATGAATGAGATCGACATGGAACTGTTTTCTGGCATCAGTCGATACAGCTTGTTTCGAAATTGCACAGCATACTTCGACAGATATTTAGTTTTGGGAGACCCAACAAGCAAGCATTTGGAACATTTGGAAATATCGCAAATTGATTTTAGATTTCGTGGGGGAACCTGCACCGAATTAATAAATGAAGATACAACTCATGTCGTAATTTCGTTAAGGTGAGAGAAGTTTTTATTAAATTCTAACGGACACTTTCCATGGTATGCAGAAATTAATTTGTTTGCTTCTTATAGCGATTTATCTCGAAAGGGGGACTTTGTCGCCTTGAATCGAGAGAGAAGGAAGAAATTTCATTTGATAACCGAAAAATGGATCTGGGATTGCCTGCACAACAACTGCCTATTGGATGAAGATCAATATTTCCCAGGTCCTTAAAAGGATGAGTAATTCGTATTCGATCCCATATCAGGATTTTCCAAATATTCCTAAGCAGTGCAGAGCAAGTTGAAGAACTTAGTTTTTCATTGTGGAACACATGCACCCACCAATATCGTAGCTTAATAATAAAATTCCCTCACCGGCTTTAACTTCAAAATGACATTCGTATCCGAAAGTTAACTTAATAAAACCAAGAAAATTAATC
This sequence comes from Ricinus marginatus, assembly GCA_028565995.1. Classification (NCBI taxonomy): domain Eukaryota; kingdom Metazoa; phylum Arthropoda; class Insecta; order Psocodea; family Ricinidae; genus Ricinus; species Ricinus marginatus. The sequence goes on from JAOWBB010000001.1 coordinate 2,822,370, forward strand.
TACTTTGCAAATGTTGGTCCAAAGAACTGAAAAGTCGATAGATACTAAAGAACCAAGAAATCAACCTACAGCAAATGCAGGAAAACCGAGCTTGATGTGATTGGAGATGCGGGAAACAACTTGCAGCAAGCCGAAATTTATTTAATTTTAAAGTTAAAATGATTTTAAATAACTTTACCTAGATCACACAAGCAATTTTAAATGTCATGCTCCTCCTTCTGTATGCTATTTTAATTGACGTTAATGTAGTACATCGTTGCTTTACGTTATACATCAGCTATTTGGTGGGCCACAGGCTGATCAATCGGCGCCATTAGTAGAATGTTATATTTTTCGATTATTTTATTAATTTAAATTATAAAATTAATTCTTGTGTGATTCTAAGTATTTAATAAATATGAAGGTGTTAGTGTGTGTGTATGTATACAGACAACTTTTCGGCGTTTCGTTTAATTAAATTTTATATTTATTTAATTAGTGTTAAGTCGAATATCAAAATGGAAATAAAAAATTTGTGTTCTTTTTTTCAATCCTCGAACTTGATGCCGAATTTATGGGCAGAAAGGTTATTAAACAAGCATTTCAGTAAGTAAATTACCTTGTTATTAGGTATGAGAAAGAGATTCCTAGTGATTTCTGCCTTTATTTATCTGTTTTATTGTCGATGTCTTCATTTTTGAAGTATCCTGAAAAAAAATCTGTGCAACATGAAACGGGGCTTCTCGAACCTTTTCTGGTTTCATTCTCAAGATAAAAACAGACCTTTTGCACAATCATCATCATGCGCTTTAAACAGTCCGAGAATTTGGTGTAGATCTCTATCTCGTTCCTGGGATTGTACTTAAATGCAGTTTGATGTGATCGTTCAAACTATGGTAAAACGGGGACATTGCGTTGAAACCAAAGCGATTAGTCGTATGCGGGGAACGCAAAATAGGGCCGAAAGTGCTAGGGATCGAAACAGCAGACAACAAAATTGATCATTACCTTAGGGGGTTAGGGGTTAGAGAAAGGGAGCCAGCGAACCAATTTTTTCGTCCCCTTTTTTGTGTTACGGAAGTAAAAATGATATTTTCCTTAACTGTCCTCAAGGTGGTCAACCAATACGATCAATTAGGTGTCCGGTTTCCAATTGGATTTGAGCCGACTTGGACGAAATCGTCATTTTCGTTGTCATTCAATCATTTTTCATCATCGGAAAAGGAGGCGTCGCAGACAGAAATTTCAACATTTTTCCCTACCATTCATCAGGATTCGTTTTCGTTCCCCGACAGCTAACACCATATTATTAATTATCCCACGATATGACTCCTTAATACAATCGGTGTAACAGAGGAAATCTGAGGGACGATGTAACGGAGGTTTTTCCATTACCTTCATGTTGATTTTGGGAGCAAAACAAAAAAAAAAAAAAAAAAGAATTTCTATTTTTTCCAAAATGCACGGCTAATGAGTTTCTTTTAATATTGCAATGCCAAGCACGGATACGTAAATTATGCCGCATGCGGCACCCAACACTTTGTTCAGCTTGAACTTGTTCGTGGAGAGCACCACGAAGAGAACGACGACCGATGCCACGAGGAGGAAACAGTTAAACTGGATGCCGGGCGACTTGATGACTACGTTCGTCGGTGCCGACGCCGCTGCCGATATCACGCATCTAACGAACCATGGCAGCGCCATGCATATGGTGATGTCGAGAGTGTTGCACCCCATGGAATTGCTCAAACCTATGCTGCATTCGCCTGAAAATAGGAAAGATTTAAGCGAGAGGAATGAAGACATCCCAAACCGACGGCATACCTGATACGAACCTCTTCTCACTTTGTAAAACACCGCGTACGCCTCGACAACGCTTCCTCCCGCAGCCATGAACACCATTCCCATCACCGAATCGGGCACCCCGATTGTCTCACCTGGTTCACACGGAAAGATTGATCATTCTTCAAACATCCCTTACGGGTAAAGGGTGTTCAATGATAATTTACGCTTACCGATGGTGGATATCATCCACGTTCCGAAGTAGGTGGATATCCCGATCCATGTGACGCACAGCACAAATGCCAACGGATAATACTTCCTCAGCTTGTCTTTCCTCACGTCCGGTATGGTGAGACCTATCATGATAAAAAGAGGCCGAAGAGCGGTTTTCTTTGCGATTGCCCAAAACGTGTTCTCTTCTGAAATGATATTCTTCCATTCTTATGTGGACACCGTTTTGACCGCATTTTTGGCGTGCAGAAAAGTTTTCCCTTACCTTTGGGAGGCTTTTGCGTAACGACGGGAGGTTCAATCGGATTCAGTACCTCCAGAGCGTCTATGTTGTTTTTTGCCGGGAAACTCTTTAAGTTATCTGAAATTGGAAAGTCATCTGGTTTTAGTTTATCGCGCCAACATAAAAAAAAAGTTTGCGGCCGCAGCAACGCTCACCATCGACTGTATCGTTCATGTCGAAACCGAGCGTTTCGCGACAGAATCTGATGATTCTCCTATTGTAGAACATGATGATGAAATAAATTCCATACAAAGTGAGCAAAATCAGGGTTTCGCCAGTAGTTACTATACCGTCCCAGACTATCTCCGTTAGGGTCGATGCCACCACGAGGTAGATGAAGCAGTCTCTCGTGATGGGCCACCAGTCGAGAAGGACGTCCTGCAATAAATGGTTCGGAATTACCCGTCGGAAAGATTGAAAATCGATGCCAGACCTTTTCCCGCAGCTCGCTAACCTGCTTCGCAGCAAGTCCACCCAGAGCCGCGACGAAGAACATGTCATAGTAGGCGTTTCCGAGGACGTGCCCGACACCGATGTCACTCTGAGTGATGAACGTTCCGATTATATTTGTGAAAAGTTCCGGAGACGAGGTGGCGGTTGACATGAAAGTGGCAGCAGCCACATCGTCGGATATTTTCAGATCTGAAAGTCAGATTCGGGCACTTCAGCGACCTAAAAACGTACACTTCGATGGGAGGAAGAGGATCCGAGGGCTTACCCTGGCATATGCACCGAATGGTGGGCAGGAAATGCTCCGTGCAGACGGTCGCTATGGCGGCAAAGCAATACAGCGCCAAAATTACGTGCAGTACAATGGCACCCTGCTTTCTCTGCTCCTTCGTGAACAAATCCTCCGGGAATTCAGATTTTTCATTGGTTTCACCGCTGACGTTTTCGTGCAGCCCCGAACCTGCAACGGGGGACGTCGCGCGATTAGTTCGCTCCTGACCCATGCTGCTGCATCCGAAGTCCCGAACGGGACCCGCTTTCGGAGTAGACCACACATTTGCATCCACACGTGGGAAAGGTCAATAATTTCCAGAAGCGAATCAAGCCGAATAAGAGGCAGCGGGTGATGATTTCGGGATTGAAAAATGAAAAAGAAATTCGCGCAAGGAAGCGACGAATTTTCACATTGCGACAGCTTTCTTCGGATTAGGAATATCTGGAAGTGAAATTAAAGTTCCAGGTTTACCGGTTCCTCGGTTCGCCCCTGATAAAAAGGGATCGAATTTTATGTAGAAAATGTAAATATTATTTTTTCAAAAACTTCTGCGATATTAACATGTGACATCAATATATTATTCTACAAATTTATATATACATATATATATATATATATATATACATGCGCCTGTTTCAACTTAACTATTTCACATGCTAATCTCTTTGTTTTCTTGCTTCTGTTGCTGAGTACATACATATTTCTTCGCTTATAGCCATATCGTCATCATGCTGCCTTATGTGTCGCCGTCTTTCTAATTTTTCTTCACCTAAACACCGGCACACGTGTAAAGGAAATCCTGCAGTTCCTGACTCTCGTTTTATAAACACGAATTAAGTGTTAAACAGCTTGGAATTACAGAAACGATGGTGATCCGTGTAACTGCTTTAAAAGACGAAATTAACAAAATTTTTTGGGCAACGAACAACGAATTAAAAACATCAGTGTTATGCGATATATGCAAATGATTTATGATTCGTGCAAAATATCATTAAAACTATCGGAGTTCATCAGCAAACATAAATGTGGCAAACATACGAATTTTCATACGTTTAAAGCTGACGCCTTAACTTTGACACATGAAATTATGGCAAACGAATTCGGTTTTTACTTTGGGTGTATAGTAGTAATAATAATAATAATAATAATAATAATCAATCGTTTACTTAAAATTTAACAAATGCGGTGTAAGGTTAAGTATCGTTGTACAAATATTATTTTACATATGAATAAAATAACTCCTTCATTTCCCTATTATTATTCTTATAGCGCGTCTTCGTTCAAGAATAATTAATTTTTTCTGTACACATATTTTGTCCATACCACGTTTTGTTTTGTTCTTTTACGTATTACTGATCGGCTAATGAGTATATCTCTGAATGTTTCATATTTTTGTGCGGTTTTCGCAAGTTTTATTAATGGATAATATTTTTTTATATTTTAAATTGAAACGCTTTTATAATTATGAACTGGAATTGCTTTCGTGTATTCTAATTGTTTCTTCCCAGATTTGTTTCTCGCGTTATTACATGTACTGAAGGTTGTTTTAGGGTGGAACTTGTACTGATTAATAAAGGATAAAACGTTTGTATACACGTATGCACGTACACGAGTGTAAGTGCGCGCGCGCATTTTGGCTGTATCAAAAAACTCACCATTGCTGACGAGATCATTTAATCCGGCAACCGTGTCAACATATAAAAATATGAGTGCGAACACTATCACTGTTTTCTCTCCTTTTTCTAATACCATAACTGAATATTGTACATGGTAACGTTGTCGGACGAAAAGCGGATGTCTATCGATAAGACACCCATGAATTTTCCGCGCGACAGAAATTTTCCTCACAGATAATAGCGACGTTGCCTTCGGAGGTTTTTTTCTTTTTCTTTCTTTCTTTCTTTCTTTTTTCTTTTTTTTTTTTTTTTTTTAAACCGACTTTCGAAAAGAAAAAGAAGAAAAAAATGCCAACGGCGAAAAGCTTCCGAAAAATGAGAGAGGAAAAAAGAAAAAAAAAAAAAAAAGAAAGAAAACAGGCGATTGGCACTTTGCTCCGCTGCTGCGACTCGAATTATGATGCTGCTGAAAAATATAAAGGACATAATGAGGCCAGCGTTTGCCTTTAATGAAAAGATCCTCAAGGACTCGCACCGGCGGCAGCAGCAGCAGCAGCAGCAGCAGCAGCATCTACGGGAATCGCATCCGCTAAGCTGCGGGATTTCGAAAACGGACGGGGAGAAAAACTGAAGAAGAAATCGGAAAATTTTTCGTTTCCTCCGTCAAAAGGGGTTAACCGGATTGAAAATTTTTCTTCTTTTTCCGAGTGCAAGCGCCGGACGAAAAAAGTGGCATTCTCTGGATTTTTTACCGCCTGAGATCCCGAACCGGGGGTAAAAATGCATCGCGAGAGCCAGGCCCTCTGATCTTCCACCCCCATCACCCGTCATCGCGGATCCTTAATCCCACCCTGTCTCGTAAGTGATAGCCCAGTGTGTTTCGAGAGCGAGAGAAACAGTTGGAGACATACCACACAATTGTTTATGCCCGCACCCGATTGTTTATACAATATTTATAACCGGTGAAACGCGACACCGATTGTTATATCTTCCTAATTTTAAAATTCGGGGCCTCCTTTTTTTTTTTTTTTTTTTTTTTTTCTTATATAAGTTTTTATGAATGAAACTAGCATTTGGACTCTTTAAGCCGTGAACGTAAACGATTTTTCTCTCGATTTCGGCTCCAGCTCCATTTTTACCCGCGCCCCAAAAGAACAAGGCACACAGAACGGGGCACAGAAGAACTTGCACACTGCTCCTTTTCTCTTTTGCTTCTGCAACTGCGAAAAACCTTCCGGCGGCAGGAAGTTCTATTCCTGCAACCGCGTTGCGGAAAAGCTGAAAAAAAAAAAATAATAAGAGAAAAGGAAAACCGCAAAAAAGGCAATGCACCTTTTGTGGGTTAGCAAAAGTGTCGGATGACGCTTCGAAATGGCGTGAAAACTAAAGCGGACTTCATGGAGTCGAAATAACTTTCTGTACATGTATTTGTAAATGGGGGAGAGGGAAGTTTAGTTCATTAAATGCGGTCTTTATAAGAGGAAGTTGCCTTTCTGCACAAAATAAATTTCGAAAACGACCACCAAGTTCGTACATTGAATTTGCATATCATGTGTGACGTTGTATTTTGATGACTGCAGCGAAGTTAATAGTGTTGTACGCGTATAAAGTCAACGTCAACATTATTGTCATTTGCGTTTTACATTTGCCCCTGTTTATGTTACATATAATTACTCAAAACAAAATCTTTTGAATACGTGTATATATATATATATATATATATATATATAAAGGGGTGCTGTTAGGTTCGGTGCAGTTGCAAGTCACAGAATATTAGATCCGATATTCGGTTATTTCGAAAAACGTGTCCGGAATTTTCTTACACGTGCGATTGTCTTGACCGGAAGACGAATAAATAATAAATGCCCCGGATATATAACGTCGCCGACGTTCCTTTGGCGGTTTCGCGCACGGTATTAGGACGAGCATGTCTTCGAGATGGGATTAAGGGGGTTTCGATGTCTCGGATGTCCGATCGCTTATACTTAGCTTTCGCGGAGCGAGTTCTCGCCGCAGCAGATCCTCGATATCCGATCGAATCTTTTTCCGATTTGTCGCCAGTTTTCGGAGGGAGTCCCCATCGTTCGAGCGACTCGGCTTGCGCTCCCCGGCCGGCAAATGAATCTCAAGATCATCATAGGCGAAAAAAAGAAGCTGCTGCAGCAGGGGGTCAGGAGCAGGATTCTGAGGACGCCGAAATGTGCGAGGTGCAGGAACCACGGGGTGATTTCGTGCCTGAAGGGGCACAAAAGGCTTTGCCGCTGGCGGGAGTGCCAGTGCCCCAACTGCCGGTTGGTTGTTGAACGGCAGAAGGTTATGGCAGCTCAGGTAGCTCTTCGAAGGTAAGCGCTTCTCATTTAAGAAGGTGTTCGCATTTCCACATAGATACGCTTCCGATGGTGAACCTGTCAAAGTTTTAGCTGCGTTCGAAGAGGAGACCCCGTCCCAGACAAGCTCTCTCCCGACCCGGCGTGATCTCCCGAGATTCGGCCAAAAACTGAAATTCTTTCTCTCGGGAAGTGTTTCGCGCCTTGTTCCGCAGATCCTGCAGCAGATTTTCGCCTTCGGTTCCGTCGTAACGCTACCCTATCCGAAGCGGTTCAGTCTTCGGTTGGTCCGACGCTTCCGTCCCGGGACGTTCATTTCGAGAGGCGAAAAACGACGCGTTTTTAACATATGGAGAAGTTAACCTAAATCTTCTTTTTCCGTAAAAACGAGGAATGCGGACGAAAAAACCTGTTAAATCGACCCGTTCCATATATCACGTAATACAACGCGCAATGAAACGTTATATCCATTCTTCATCGCAACAGCTAATCCCGAAGCATCGTTTATAAGAGAAGGAAATGCTACATTTACTTCAATTAACGTCAGCGAAGATAAATATAACGAGATGAGATTTTTATCACATCCAAGCTCGAGGACCTCTTGAAGAAATCCATGGACTTCCGGCTAAAGAACAGTCATCTGCTCGCTAATACAAACGCCGGAGATTTCTTCAATTCTAATTTGCGCTACGTAAAAAATCTGAATTGAACTTGTAGATCATAATATCCGCTTAATTCTCTATATAATAAAGACTTTAATTTAATCTTGAACACAGTTCGTTTGACCATCTTCCTTTTTATACCCGTACAAAAAAAAGAATAGATGTACATAAAAATATTCTGTTTTTCGCTTCTGTTCCTATAGCAAAAATTTCCGTCACTCCGACTTTATTTCTGTTTTAATGTACAACAGCGTTGTAAATTGTTACTGTATAATTGCTCGAATCTATTCGTTTCCTTTTTCTTTTTCTCTCTTCTCCTATGTTTTAGACATCAGAAACACGATTCCGGATCGAACATAATGAAATGTGCGGAAGAACTGTTATCCAAAAAGAGAACGTACCAGAGACACTTGCGGAGGATACAGCAGGATGCAACGGCCGAGGAAATCATTCAAAGTACGTTAGCTGTGTGATTCGTTGCTCGCATATCCTCCGTGACGCCGTTCAAACGAAAGTTTTTTGCACAAAGTGATAACTTCGGTTTCCAGGTTTTCAACAGCATCTGAGGTCGTCTTGGGGAAATTCGCATATCGCCGAAAGGATACGCAGAAGAAAGGTTTTCGCAGACAAAACTCTGGAAATGGCGATGCCGTTCTCCCCGGTTTTCAATGCCTCGGAGAACCGCGGCCATCAGAGGACGTTCTGCTGCAGCCTGCGCCCCGCCGGAAAGGATTCCATCATATCGGAAATGATCATGAACATGAGCGTGAATTGCAATCTGGGATCGGAGATCTCCTTCGTTTGGCACAATCCCGATGCGAACTCGTCCGACAGGAAAAACTGGACCCTGGAGCCGCCCTCTGCCGCCTCCTCCCAGCAAAAGCTCAAAGCGAAATTGTCATTTTCCGTCGAAGCCCTGCTGGGTCTCTCTGATTAGTCCTTTCCGCCTAATGATGAAGGCAAAATTTGCCGTTTCGCCGTAAGAATAACCTCAAATCGCTTGAAAAGAAAAAACTTAGACTAGCTTTATTCTGTGCTGTCTTACAGGAATTCCCTCATCGCAGGGAATCCGATCAACTTTAAACATCAAAATAAAATCTTTTCATTAATTTTTGATTAAATATTGTTAAATTAATATACAGATTAATGTGAAGTTTATAATTTAACGATATTGCAAATTATTTATTTTCTCATCCATTTCATTAGCTTTTTTTTCACGAAATTTGGCCAACGGAATTAGGGGTGTAATCTGAATTTAAAGGGGTAAGATTTTTTTTTCAAAAAAAAGACCAACTTGGCAACTTACAGGACGTGGTTGTGTCCAGGGGTTTCTGAGTGTTTTTTATGTTAAATGTCCAAAGAAAGGGCGAGTTTGACAGCAGCAAATTTCTGTTTGATGTCGTTAACGCGATCCAAACGCGTTAAATCAATAAGATAGAGTCATGCGCGGAGGGGAGGAAAATGGTGTCCACAAACGTTGCCGGTGAAGAGTGATTTTGCTGAAAATCGTCGGATTTTGCGCAAATGCGCGTCGCGTTAAAGCCGAATACAATTTGAAATAATAAAAAAAATAAAAATAAAAATAAAAGGAGTTAATTTTCCAAATGACAGACTAACGGAATGTGCACCGCAGACATGAGAGCTGTCGCCATCTCCATTTGGGTATTCTTCAACCTGGGCTTTCTCGGCATGTGCGGATACATCTATCTTATTTTCTCCCAGTACTGGTACAGCGAAGGAATCCGAGATTTCCCGCAGCAGATGGTGAACAGGAAACCGAAATTCGATCGCGAAAACCAGATCGTGTTCTACGAGAGGGTCGCGGACGAACAGGAGAACGGATCGCTCCTGAAAATCGGCCGCGGAACGAGAAAGGAGGATAATTCGGAGCGAGCGAAGAGAAGTCATCCGAGGAACAAAATACCAGAGAAGACGACGTGCAAAGGCGGCTGCAGCGGGGATTCTGCCAAAACGGGGAAGGCGCTGTCCAGCTTTAAAAGCGAGCTTCTGCTGAAGATGAGGCGAGTGCTCCACGACGAGAGCAACGTGTTCAAAACTGACAATCCGTACTTTGTCAACTACAGGGGAAAAAGATTGTCTCTTGCCAATCTCTCACCGAACGATCTAAAGTGCAAGCTCAGAAAGGCTCAAGTTAGAACATTGAAAAGGCAGGATCCTCCGTTCGACAGAGTCGAATTTGGAAATTTGATCGGAGAAAAGGTTTTTTTAGATGACAAATTCTTTAATTCGTGTGCCATCGTCAGCAGTGCCGGTTCGCTTTTGAATTCGAGGCTCGGAGAGCATATAGGTGGGTAGATTCGCACCCGTACATTCGATACAATTTACTACATTGCTGTCGCCTTCGGCACCCAAGCCGTCTCGGAAGTTAATCCAAAAACGGCGACGAAAAGTTCAAATCTGAATCAAATTGAATAAATAAAGACAATTATACTAAAAATAAAGAATAAATCAGTAATATGGCGCCCTCAGATCTTTGCCATCAAAATAAATAGAGCCATAAATTCTATTTATTGCATTTATACTTTTACATCGGAAAACCGACAACTGACATAAGCTAACGATGATTTTCTGCACCAGTTTTGCTTAGGGCTCCAAATTTTAAACTGAATAAAGTAATCCGATATTTTTTCAGCATGATAAACCATCGTTAATGACTTCCACATAACAAAACCATAGCCCTTTAAATAAATACAGAATCGAAGAATAAATCAAACAAATTAAGCATTCAGACATTTCAATTCCTGTTTCGTTAACAGTTCTATAATATCTAAAAAATATATGCACATACATATTCTACATTCGTGTTTATTTCTCTTAAATTACATGAAGTTATTATTTTCAGACATTCTTGATTACAGACAATAATAGCGGCATATTTGTATAATGAGATTTTTTTTTTTTATTCATCAATATGATTTTCACCAACAGCAATATATAAATTTTACAATTATTTGATTAATTTTTATGTGTGTATATGTATATATGCAGTGTATTGTTTTTTTGTAGATAATCATGATATAGTCGTTCGGTTCAATCATGCACCAACAGTTAACTATGAAGAAGACGTGGGTACGAAGACAAATATAAGAATTGTTAACTCTCAGGTTGTAACAAAAGATAAATTTAAGTTTACCACAAATTCTTTATATAAAAATGTAACTTTAGTTGTATGGGACCCCAGCAATTATACGGCGACTCTGCAGCAGGTAAGTCAGGGGCATTAAAAGTAATACATAATTTGAAACTAATTTTTTACATAATGAATTTTATACATAATTTTAATACATAATGATAAACTAATTTTTTCATAGTTTTCTTCTCTTAAATATTTCTATTATATTTTTCCAAATTCTTCCTCTGCAGTGAATGTTAGCAGCTTAGTTGAAGATATGAAGAGCCTATTCAGTGATATTTTATGTACTGGATGTGCACATCCATGCAGGGATGTGACATTATGCGTTTTATGAATTAGTGATTTTTTTTTTTTTAAATACTGAATATGAAGCATTTACGATAGAAGACAGCAAAACGTTCGGTTGCGACTAATGATTGTTAGCTTTTTTCTTAAATAACAATCATTTTTTTTGTATGAATGCGTTATTGTTATTCGACGCAACATTATTTAAGTGTAGAATAAAGAATATAAAACGATACATATATGACACAAATTAATTCTGTTAAAAAAAAATAAATGAGCAGATTCTGTATACTAATTTCCGATTAAAGCTTTAATAACTTTTTAATTTTAAACACCACGTAAGAGGAAGTTGGACCATCGACAACCGAAACCTTAAAGGAAAAAACTGTATATAAAATACACAAGTTACTAACAAAAAGTCATAAGTCGCAATCAAACAATATTTGCTCTTCAGCTGCGAATTACTTAAATAACAATTTCCATCCCCAAGGCTGCATCCCTCCTGTCTTTCGTGAGTGGCACCAAAGCGGAATTCCGTTTATGTTTCAGTGGTACGAAAAGCCGGATTTCAACTTTTTCGGGGCATGGGCAAGGCAAAGGGTGTCGAATCCGAACATCGATTCCTTCATATTGGATCCCCGTTCGGTGTGGCGCGCCTGGAACTTCATACAGAGCCTTACTTCCCTGAGAATCAGGAGAAATCCTCCATCTTCTGGATTCCTAGGTACGAAATCGAATTCGCTTTTCCCGATCCGAATGCTCCGTGGTTCGTGCCGCTCATTTTCTCTTTCCTTTGATCAAGGTATCGCCCTGCTGATGCCGCACTGCGATCGTTTGGATGTCTACGAATACGTTCCCTCCATCCGTCTCACGGAAAGGTGCCATTACTTTGACGAAGCCGAGGATGTAAGTTGTACCTTTGGCGTTTGGCATCCCCTGGCGGCTGAGAAAATGTTATCCTTGGCTATGAATGAAGCCAACGACACCACTGTGTTCCTCAAGGGCTATATACGAATACGGGGATATAAAAATATGAAGTGTTGATGCTGGCTTATAAAGGGTGACATTTTGACTATAACTTTTTTACTAGCATGGCTCATGATTTCCAAATACCTCAACAAATAATGTATATACGGTAATGTCTCCCAAGCGATATAATAATAGTTTTAGCAGTAATGTGATTGAATTTTATAAATTTATATCATATTCTTTAAAAATTGGCCTTTATAAAATGCACATTGAAATATGTAACACGGATGTTAAATTATGAAACTCTTTTACATATTGATTTTTAATGCAGATTTATAGACTGTACGTAAAAATGAAAAAGATTTTATTATTTTCGGCAGCAGTAGAATGAAAAAAACATTTATGTATAAATAATTGTTAAAGAGTAATAAATATTTCAGTTCTGAACATCGAATTTCTACATATAAATGAGTGAATTTATAATTTTGTCACTTTATAAATATTGTTAACTTGCCTTAACGTGTAAAAAATATAAAATAGTCTATTTATAATAAATTCATTTTATGTAGATTAATTACATTTTGGCTTGAGTATTTTCAGTTCGTTATTTGTAAGAAACAAAAAATATAGATTTTTCAAGTACAATTAATTTTTTTAATCATTTTGAGAAGAAATGTTTTTAAAATTTTTGTTTTCTTTAAAAGAGCGGTCAATAAAAAAATGTGTTCTTTTTTTAATTTGGATAAAAATATATTATACGATAGATACTTAATATTTGTACTAATATTGACTTTTATGGTTTTATAGTAGTACGATAATTTATAGATCTCATTTCGTAATAGCTTTCAGTAAAGGTGATGAGGAAGTTTATATAACAAGTAATGAATTAAATGATTTTCGTTTTTTTCGTTTAACTTATGGTTGCATCATCATTAAAATAAAAGAATATAATAATATTAGAAAAGTCTGCTTCTCTCACGAATGTAAAGTGTATGAAGAGAAAGAGTTAGTTATCTTGATTTTAGGTGCACTATTCAAGAGGCGGCCAAAAATATTTGTCTTTTTTCTTTAAATCGTCACATTATTGTACTAGGATGTGCTAAAAATATTTTCATTCTTCTAGACCAAACTTAATGTAGAAAATTAAAGAAAGCCTTATAAAATTTTAGCCTTCTTTTCATAGTAACGTTTGTCAATAACGTAGATTAATTTCAGGTTTTAATAATTTTAAAATCTGTTTATAAATATTTCCGCTGTTTCAATGAAAATAGTTATCTTTATAAAAACTGTATTAAGTTTTTTGATTCAAAAAGAAATTTATAGTAAATATAGATATTGTTTTAGAATGTTCTGTCATGTATTTAAAATATCTATTAAGGATTCACAATAAAGAACTTAGCAATAGTTAAACCTATCAATGCATTTTTTTTTGTTTTTTAATTTCTTGCTTATTTAAAAGAAGAAAATATTTCAGTATTGGAGAAATAATATATATTTTAAGGATACAGACGAAGGTATGTCACAAAGTGATATTTTTATAGACTTAATTATTAGTCGTAATTTACTAAACCAAATAGATTTAATTTGATAAGTTTTTAACCTTATGTAATGATTTATATTAATTGTACCATTTTACAAGACTAATTGTAAGTAACATATTATAAATTAATAATAATAATTTTATTGAAATTAAATTTTTGTTAGATGAAAAATGTTTACGGGCCTACAAATATGAAATGTCAGTTTTTATTGAAAGAATTGTTTCCTTTTCTTTTGTATTAGAAGTTCTATAATACATATATCAAAGAACCAATATTATAGTAGTTATATTTTAGATTAATTAGTATATTTTTTATTGTGAGCTCAATCTATGTAACGTATTTGTATAGCATCCACCATAATTCTTAATTTTCGGCTCGTCGGTAGGAGTTGTGAAGACAAAAAAATTTTTTTATATTTTTGAAATTGTTGCTTTATATGAAAGAAAAGAAATGAATATAAAGTTTATTTTAAAATTTAACATGTATTGGCTGGCCTTTTTCTGTAGCGCGTCATGACTAATTTTCCTGATGGGAAAATCGTCTTTTACATGCACATTTTGTTGCTGGTGAAAAATCTAAGATTGATCAATAAGTTCATTCGGTTTTTTCGACATATAACTTCGGACGCTGTTGGTGGAAGATTTTAAGTTTTCTGCCGTTTGTTAATGTTGGCTGTATCCGGATATTTTGCGTATTTGTAATTACATTCAAAATGGAGATTTTTGAAATTTTTTCGATGGGAACGGAGGAGGGCGGGTCAGGGGGTTGAAATTCTCGATTCGGCTTCCAACCCACGCGCACCATTCGAAATCGATACCAACCCCCGATTTTACAATCCAGAAAACGTCCGTCACAGTCACACTGCGCACAAACGAGGACGGCAAAACTCCGAAAGATGATGGCATCGACAAAACGGAACCCATCTTAATGCCGAAATCAGACAAAACTTAATTTTATTTTCATTTAATCTGTTTTCGCATAAATCACAATGTCAGAAATGATTCGGGTTTGTAAATCTGTTGGGCACATTGATAAAATCAAACCGGGATTAACACTCGACAAGGGCTTCGAATTATTCATAAATAGATAAATTTTGCTGACACATAAATTTTTAAATTTAAATGTTACATAAAATTTCTTCGGGACAAATACTCGCTAACGCAGAATTGTAAAGACGTGGAACTCGAATCAAATCATTTTTGCACGTGTTAATGAACCGGGGCGATGATTTGCCTAAAAACGTGATAAAAAGTTTTCCGGATATTCCATTCCAGAATTTTTCAGAAAAGAAACCGGATTTTTCCAAACGCAGAGCAGAAACGGTGGCAAGAATCGCACTCGCGGATTTTCTTTCATTTAATAGCGGAAGGCGAAGGAAATGCCGTGCGCAAGTGCGTATCATGTGAACGGTGAAAAATCGCGGCGCGTTTTTTTTTTTTTTTTTTTTTTTTTTTTTTGCCGGTGGAAAAATAAAATTCTACGAGATTTTCCAAACTTTTGCGCCCGCGCCCCGAATCCTCCGCGTAATTTTGCGGACCATCCGGAGCACGGCCTTTTGCCGCCAACTAATTCATTCGGCGGCTCCGTCTGCGCGACAGGACGCGTCATTCGCGTGCGCTGCCCGAGGTGCGCGAAACGCATTCCGATTCGGGTGGCGAGATCGCGAACTGCGAATTTTCCGGATTCCTCGGCATCCGGAAAAACCAGGAGCGGAAAGGGAGAAAATGGAAAACAAGGGATTCGAATCGCGATCATTTCCATCCGGCGATTTCTGCAGCTTGGGGATTTGCGGTTCCGTGCAATGAATACGCCTACGTGCGGAAAGACATAATTTAATTTCGGAGTATCGGGACCGTCCGGAGCTTGCGCTTTTCGGCGTCGCCGCACGGGGAGAGCAACGTTTCGCATTATCGAAACGGACGACGGATCCGGGTTCCAGAATTTCGAATATTTCTGCATCGGGTGCCGCTGCTCCGGGCGCCCATAAGGTTCCCGCGTTTGCAGTGCCCGGCGAAGGGAGAGGTTTTCCCGTCCGCGAGAGCGAGCCCGCAAGGGAAATAATGGTTTTCCCGCAGGTTCGCGGGAGCGGGTCAGGTTTTCCAGGAGCGCGTCTTCCCGAAAGGTTTTCATTTTCTCGGGAGAGGGGGGCTGGACTTGGCTTCGGAAGGGCGGCGGAAAAAGGGATGAAAATTCGCGTGCGGAGCGGATGTGTCGTCACATTGTGCCACGCAAAATGAATCGATATCGTTGAATTTTCGTCCGCGCGCTGCGCTGCCGACTGCAAATCGCGATATCGGTCGCGAGTGGTGTCCGGGCCGAGGAAGCGTGAGGATGTATAGTGCCCGCGTACGCGAGTCCGCGTCCAAAACTGTGCCTGTACTGACGGTGCCATGTTAGGGGCTGCTCCCTTGGGGCCCTTTTCGTTGTACGTGCCCCTCAAAAGCCCCCCTGCGAGTACCATCTCATCGCTCGTTTGTGATACAAGGCTGGCCAAATGTCCGTCCGGAGCCTGCAAAGCAGGCTTTCCGTCACTGCAGGGTGAGTAAAGAAGAAAAAAATTACAAGAGAAAAAAAAAAAACCGCCTTTTTCCTCCAGATCGGCATCGACCTAGCCGTCGAAAGTGCGAATGCTTTTCACGCGGCCGGGGACAGCAGGAGGGGGTTAAAACCCTTTACCCCCGGGACTAAAGAAAAACGAAATTTTTTACCCCCCATTCACTCCCCCTTCGGTAAAGAACTAAGGAGGGAGAAATTGGAAAAAGAATCGATTCAAAACGTCGGAAAGAAATTTTTCTTTTCTTTCGGGAACCGAAATCGCTACCGAAAAATCGGTCGAAAAATTCGCAGGGACATCTTTCGGACACTCGGATCCTGGGCCGAGAACGTTTCAAATCAATAAAAGTAAAAAAAAAAAAAAGGAAATCTTAAATTTCTTTGTTCGGCGGGGGTCGCTGGAAAATTTACACGTACGCGAATTACGTGTGGGCAAAGATTTTTCGCTTTCCCCGGGAAATTGAAGCTTTGCAGGCAGCACGAACGAAACGCATCGAAAGGCGACCAATAAATTCGACCGATCGAGCGCGGAAAATCTTAAGGGTCGGGGTCGGGGGAGGGGGCGGAAAAAAGGCGCAGCACAAAACATCGCGGACTTTCGGGGTAAGGCACCGCGAAAAGTTTCCCATTCATTCCCATTCATTCCCTGCCATTCTCCTTCGGCTCCGTTTCTCTTTTTCCCGGCGGGGGTTGCTTCGGCGTTTCTTCTCTCTCCTGCCGGGGGGGGGGGGGCTAGAAGTTT
>JAOWBB010000001.1:2839317-2885245 GCA_028565995.1 Ricinus marginatus
AGGGACGAAAACGTTTTCAAATTTTCGGAAGTCCCCGAAAAATGCGGAACCGGAGGGCGGGAGGGGGGTGGGAGAAAGGACGGAGCGGAAAAGGAGAAACTTGGAGGGAGGCGGATCGAACTCCGAACTTATTAGTTCCATTTCGGAGGAACAGAGGTCTCGCCGTCTTCAAGGAAGACGCTCGCGGCTCATCCCGCCGAATTTCCGGTTCCAAGTCGTCTTCCGGCATGTGAAAATAAATATTTTTAAAAAATTCGCCTTTTGCGCGTCGATCAGTGCCATTTTCTCGTTTTCTTTTTCGAAATTAACACCAATTCGCGTCTTCGAAAATCCGGATCGCCGCCTTCGCACAGAGTGAAAAGTGTTTTTTTAAAATTTTATTTTTTTTTATTTTCCTCCATTTTCCGCGGGAATTTCGGGTTCTTTTCGTCTTCCGGCACGAAAGAGGAGAAATTAAGCTCCGCGACGGAAATTGGTGAACGATAAATTCGCTGGCGCTTAAGATAATTTCCCTTTTTCGCGAGAGTCACACGAGCGGCGGAAACGTCCGGTCAGGGGTAAAGGAGGAGCCGCCAAGATGAAAAATTAGCAAAAATTAACGCAGGCACACGGTACGCGCTGTGAACGAGCTAATTTGACGTCGCGTCCGTTTGGGGGAAAATTTCACCCCGCGCCGCCTCGAATGCCGGAAGTGGGCGGATCGAAAATTTTGCGCCAAAATAAATTCCGCCGCTTCCGATTAATTTTTCGTCTGCTTCCACTTATCGTCCGTCGCTTGGCTTCCATCTTCTTACCACATCGCCTCCGTCGGAAGATCGTTCGCCGGATCCCTTCCCAACGCCATTCCCTCCTCAGAAGTCAAATCCGGACGTGGAAGCTCTCACCGTCGTCGTCCGAGGGTATCGTCTCCCGCAGAAAAGAAAATTACGACGCGGGAAACGCCCGACGGATCGTTGCCAAGGAATATCCGCCCGATCGAGGCACTCTCCGTCAGCGGAAGCTTCCCGTTAACGGAAGCGGGGGAAAAACCCGGTTTTCGGATGCGGAGAATGTCGCGTTTCTCGTTGCCCGGGAGCAAAAATCGCTTTCCGAGACTTTCGCCATTTCCGCCGCGTCCTCCGCGAGGCAAACGGTCGAGGGCGAATGGCCCCCCCCGAACGCTTCTTAGCATGCGTTCGGAAAGTCGAAAAAGATGCATCACGCTTAAAATGTCGTTCGGCACTCAAATCCTCCGTCACTTAGGGAATTAATATTCAGACGCGGGGAAGGGGGCTTAAACGGTGGATTTCGCACCGTTTTGGATTTTAACAAAACTTAGGTTGCGAGAGCGACGAATTTCCCGCGCCTATTTCATCAAGATGCTTTCCGAGGATTTTCCATTATTGCGGTGTAAATTCGCAAAGATTTGGATTTTAATTCGCTTCTCGGTTTTGATTTTGCTTCGGCTGTTGGAGCGCTTTTGAGGACTCCTCCTCTAAGCTCCCAACAGCAACGAAGCCATTTTCGGGCGTAGGAAAATGCACCGGGTTTTTGGCCGGAGGGGGCCGTGACAGCATTTTTTTTTTTTTTTTTCACTTCCCTCCGCAGAAGTTCGCGCTTTGCGAACGGTGCATTTTGCCGGTCCGAAAAAAAAAGGGAAAGAGAAATTTTGGAATTTGGAGAAAAAACTGGAGTTGAAAATTTCGAACGATCGACGTTTAAATTTCGTTGACTGCATGATAAAATCCGAGATCGCGGAACGGAAGAGGACGGCCTTACCGGAAAGCGCCCTCCTCTCATTCCGTCACCGTCCGCCATATGAGCGCCGTTGTTTCCGACCGTAACAATTTCATTTCGGGGAGGGCATCAGGAAAATGACCGAATTCGGGTCTCCCAAGCTTGAGATGAATTTGATCTTCCCTTATTTTTTTTTTTGGAATTTCCAAATAACTTCCTCCAATCTTTAAACCCTTCCGGTCCGTCTCCGCATCCGCAAAGGAATGGGATTTGTGCTTTTTTCCTGAAATGAGACCCAGCTTTCTTCATAAATCAGCAGGCCTTTCAGTCTTTTTACCCTGCGTTCGAACCCTTCTTTCCTTCTTACCCCCGCCAGTGTTTCACGTTGACAAGATCACTTTCGGATTTCTTCTCCGCTTTTGCGGAGAATCTATCATGCGAGTAACATACCGATCACATTCGAATTTACCTTCCGGTGCGGCAACGTATGCCATTTGCCCTCGCCTCGTCGCATTTACAATGTAATATTATGACAAGGGATGAACGGGAATTCGTTGCGGAGGATGTGCAGGGCATTCAGATGAGATTTGTTAATGCGGAGCTTCGACGGAGAATTTCGTCGACGGCTGGGAAGTTTTCTTTTCCTTCCTCCGAACGGAGGACGCGCAATGGCTTCCCTTGTGGTCTCGCAAGGTACAGAAACTGCATCGCGAAAGAAAATCATATCCTTCGGACCAACAACCGAAAGTTGACTTTAATGACGTCGGCAAACTCGGCCCAATCGGACAGCTTCCCAGTGTACCACACAACAATGTATTACTCGAATAAATTTTCCAGCTTGAAAACTTCCCCAATGAAAGTAAACCTGCGGTTTGTTGCGGATACGCGTGGAACATCACGTATGACGTACATTAGACGGCAGGTTTTGCCCAGTCGCAGATTTTCCGATTAAAGGACCGCATCGAGGAGAAACGACGAGGAGTTATCGGAAGCAAACATTTCGCCGTTCGTCCGTAACGTGGACGAACGAACGGTTGCTTGCGATTCACGAACGCGCTGGAGAAAACGTGAAAAATGACCGGAAAGAATCTTAATTATTTTTTTTCCCCCGCGTGCAACTGGATTGCGCATTAATGGAAAAACATAAAGAGACTCGGAATGTTTTTGCTTGGTGCTCAGCCGAAAAAAGAGCTTTTCACCGGGGCATCGCTCAAAAATTTCGTGACCGATCCGATGGCCGATGATCGATGGCTTTCCCGCTTTTCCCTTCTTCTCCCACGTGTGAAGCCTCGCCAAGTTCTTCTTCTCTGCGGCAAACTAAAACGTTCGACGCTTCCGGAGGAAAATGCATTTTCGATGTCGCGAAGTCGAGGTTTTGGTCCGCGCGGGAAAAGTCTCAGGCAAACTGGAAAGCCGCCCCGGAACTCGGCGAATGCGCAAAAGGTCGGCTTTTTTTTTCACAAATTTAAGGGTTGCCCGAAGGGAAGGCTCCAGGAGTTTTGCTGCCTACGCGCGAGCGACAGCGTTTGAGGCGCAAACCCGAATTTTTACATCTGTCTCGCTTCGCTTATTTAAAATTCGCGAATCCCATGTCCATCTCTCGAAGGAGAATGAGGCGATCCTCTGGAATATTTGAGGAAACTGAATTTTTCCAAAACTGGCACGGCAAAGCCCGGAATTAACAACGGTTAATTTGCAGCATTCCAACTAACCGGCGGTTAAACCTGTCGTGAACGGAAGCGAAATGCTGGAGACCTGAGAAAGCAAATTGTCGGCAAACCGCTTTGAATTAACTCATTTCCGCCTGGGGTACCCGCAAAAAATTACCTCAGAGTCACCTTCCACGTCGAGGCTCCTGCCACGCTTTTCAAGCGACAATAAGGCAGCGAGACGCTTTCTCCTGGTCACAACCGCTTCACGCGAGGCATTTTTGGCCATCTCGAACCTTCGAACTGCAGCCTCGCCCTGGCTGCGGGCCGCGGTGCCTGCCCGCAAAAACACTTTCCGGATTAATTTTTAACGCAAAAGTCCGACAGCGGACGAATAATTCCGGGGGAAAAATATCGCGAAATTTTCTTTTCCCATTTTTATTTTCTTCGCTGCAAAAATCGCCTCGAAAAAAAAAAAATACATTTTCAGACCTTTTTCCAACCCATTGAGAAACGAGTTTCAAAAAATGCCCCGACTTATGTAGTACGTACAACATTTTAGATTAACCGAATCAATGCAATCATAATTTATACTTTATGTGCAAATGCATATTTGATATTCGGGAAAACATGTCAACTCGACGAAACGTTCACTTTTTTCGCGTAAGTAATGCAAAATTCGAGATAAGAGGTATAGATATATATATACATACGTAGTTCTTGAGCGAAAATCACTTAATTTTAAATGTAGATAAACATATAAAATAACGTTGCGACGTTTCTCGCCGCTAGTATGCCATATTGTTTTTTGGGACACGCAAAAGCTCTTCTCATCCCCGCAAACCGGGAAATCAGTTCCGAATCCCGTTACGGAAGTCGGTGCGCCTTTCCCCCCCCCCCCCAAATTTCGCCGGAAGAAGGCGCAAGGGAGGAAGTCCCGGATATTCGAACTCCGTGCTCGAAATGCTGCCCCTGCTTTTGCATTCGGCGGGAGCAACCCGCAAGGCGACGGAGCTGCCGGTGGAAAATGAACCCGGAAAATCCGGCAGCAAACGCTCGCGCGGTCGGGGCTTTGCATCCAATCTTAATACTTTAATATCAAAGCACGTGAACTTAAATGAATGATTAATCGTATTGGGATTAGATTAAAAATTAAACCCAATCTAAATCCACGCATGAATCGTTTCCCCTGCGACGTGCAAAACCCCTGAAAACCTTGATACGGTACCGACGTGTAACCCCGCACAATGTTTCCGCATCCCCCGACGCATCTTTCGATGGAGACGCTTGCCCGATTAATTATTTCACTTATTCCCACAGATTACTATTAAATAAACTGCAATATAATGTGGGCATATTGACGTGCAACGTAAGTAACATCAATATTAAAAATTCATTTTAGATGCACATCGCTGCACGACAACGTTTGGTGCTGTCGTTGGAAAATGACATCCCTTTTATTCGCATTTGTGGGTACCCGTGCCCGCGTATTTCTGCACACGGGTTATCTGACTTATCTTCCCCTGCAGAGAACCGAAAAAATTGTTTGTCGTTCTCGTTTAAGATCTGCTCGCACAACTTTTCCCGCTAAGCTCGGGCGAAGCATAAAAAAACATTTTCGCACTGAAGCGATTTTTCCATTTATTTTCCGTTTGCTTCCGGGGGCGAAAATCCCCGGGTACCGACACCGGGGCAAACGGAGACCTTTGGCTCGATCCCGGCCCCCCCCCCGCCCTCGCAGGGGCCGAGCGCTTCCTCCACCGGGAACCGGGAAATAAATTTTCCGGGGCGGAAAGGAAAAGGCCTCGCTAACCATACCTGACGTTTTTGCGTTTTTCAGGGACTCGGAAGGCAGAGGCGGCGGCGGGAGCGGCGACGGAAGGCGGTCGAGGCGCGTGCCCAGCCTCAAGTTGGCGAACGGCAGACTCGAGCTCGGCGTCGGGGCCGCGCAGTCCGTCGAGGAGATCCGATCGCCGCCGCCACAACCGCGACTCGCAAAGGATGACTCCATCAAGCTGTCCATCGAGAACACCAACACGTGCACAGACTCTTTAGTCACCGCTTTCGACGACGAGACGCTCCTGATCACGGATTACGCTCAGAGCGAAATGAATTACAAAGAAGGTGCGGAAAGTGAAAAAATTTCGTTGTTTCCGGTTGCGGGACGGCGGGAGGGAGGGCGGGGTGCGATCGCCTTCCGCAGGAATCGGATTCGCGGGACTCGGGGGTGCCAACCTCGCGGTTTATGACCCGCGCTTTTTCGAACGGTCAAAGGAAGCCTTCGCCCGAATCAGCTCCGAACGCCGGACTTTCCGCCCTTCCTGCTGATCGATGAAGGTTTCATTTTCCTTTCGTTAAAACCGATTTTTCCCGAAACTTTCCCATTTGCCGACCGTGCCCCGGAAGTAAGTTTTCCAGTGCAAAACGCTTTTTTTCTTCGCTTACCCCCACGACGGCGGTCCGCCGGATTTTTCGTTAGGCGACGCGGGAGATGTTGCGGGGGCTTCGCGCTTCGGAAAAATAAAAAAAATTTTTTTTCGTAAGTTCAGAAATTTGTTATTAATTCTAAATATCCGTAAATTCTTAGCTTTCCGAGACCGGAAGGCTCCGGTTCGGATTTTTTTTTTTCTTCCGCTGGACTCTCCTGCGGTTTTTTCGCCCAATTCCAGATTTCTTCGATCCCTGTCCCCGGTTTCTCCTCCTTTTTTTTTTGCAAATGCTGCGGGACTGCCCTCGCATCGACTCCGTTTAACAAACCGGCGGAAGTCGCCCCTTCTCTCGGAGCAGCATTTCCGGAATCGGTCCGACGATCGCCTCTTCGCTTTAACTTTCGACCGCGTTTGCCCGAGCTCCGAGCCACGGGGGATCATCCCCTTTCTTCCCCTCTCCAGTGACGTCGGAATCAGAAATGGCAGCCAGTCGATTTTCCTCCCTGATCGCGGTCTTCCTCCGGCCGATCTCCTTCCATCTTGCTCCTGCATTATTAATTGTCGGGGTTGATCGTTTGGTTAAAATGCCGCAATGACGAACCGAGGATCCCGGATCCGGGATAACCGCGCTCACTTTCGAAGCGGGTTTCCCTCGGGAGCCGGAACCTTTTACGGGGAGACTTTTCGCTCGAGTGAAGGCTCGAGGGCATCGAGAGGTTGCGCCTGCATCGACGTCGGCAAATCCCTCGCTCCGCAGCTTCCTCCTGCGACTCCAAAATGCATCCGTGCCGTCTCTGTAACCTTCCCTTCGCCTGTACGCCAATCGCAAATTTCATCGATCCGATTTATTGCCGCATAAAGAAAACGTAACGCCACATGCCCGACTTGAAAACTGAAACGCAATCAGGCTTTGCTTAAAGCCTGGCCGACTTTGGCTTTCATCGCTGTCGTCGGAGCGTTTTCCGTCGTTCGGGCACGTTCCCTTTACAGAATCACGTTCTCCTGCCCGTGTATTTGCATTGAGAAACAAGTTAAACGACAACGCTTCGCATTTCCGCATCAAATTTACTCTTCCCCAGAAGATCTTCCCGGCGTTCGGCCACCCGCTTCTTCGGATCTTCTCCTTAATCGAGGCGGGAGCCGGATTCGGAAGGGAAATCCACGTCTGCCTTCCGCAGAATCCGATTCCTGCACGCGAGACCCGATCGCGGACAAAACCCGGTCGGCAGCACCGCGTTTTTCGCCGGAGAATTGAAATTTCGGCTGCTTTCTCCTCCACCTTAAGCACCCCCCGCGTCAATTGCGGGGATCGCTTCGCGCAGTCAGGAGGCAATTTGCGGTTGTGCGTCGGGAACCCCGGATAACTGACTCCTCGGGGAAGTTCCCGCCCTTCCCGCGGGAAATCCGAAAGATCGCTTCCGATTGCGGATCATTCGCAAAGTGGAGACTCGCCGACGCGTTTCCTTGCCGCTCGCGAGAGAGCGCTGCCGGGCGTTCCTTTGTCCGCGAGAAAGCTCGGGCCGCGGAGAGGGAAAGCGTCGGATCCCGTTCCGCAACTTTCCCTCTTCACTAAATTGCGCGCTGCGGTTAAAATTCAGGTAAAGTGCATTTCGGAGGTGACGATGTTAGTCTGTACGGGACGCCGAAGGAGGAGCCGGGACCGACCCCCCTGAGCGCCGCGGACTCCGGGAAACAAAGCTTCCTCAAGAACCAGCTTCAGGCCCTCTTCCAGCCGACGGACAACAAGCTGGCCATGAAGCTTTTCGGCAGCAAGAAGGCGCTCATGAAGGAGAGGATACGTCAGAAGGCGGCCGGACACTGGGTGATACACCCGTGCTCGAGCTTCAGGTAGGGATTTCCCTTTCCTCGCTCGGCCTGAACAGAATCCGCTCGAAAGAAATCTTCGAACGGTGCGCTGTCGGAGGCGCGGGGTTCTCCTCCACGCGCCCCCGGCACCAGCAAGGACGGGCGAAAAGTCTCGGCGAGCGTTTCCTCCCTCGACCGGCCTCATCCCGGGGGCGGGACCAGCGGGAAAAGCATCCCCGAGGGAATTTTCCCAGAGGAAAGGGAGTTAAAATTAACACAATAATCCGGTAAATGATTTCTTTTCGACGTTCGAATAACTAATTTGGCCCGGTCCAAAATTGAGCTTAATTAAACCAGGCCTTGGGACTCAGATCGCCGTTAACGTTTATTGATGCTGCATTTCCATTATCTCATCAAAAATTTAAAAGCTAAAAAAACTTTAATTTTTTTCTTCTTTTTCTTTTTACGAGTTCCAAATTTCGAATTTGGCATCGGGATGCCAAAGAATTCGACAGCCATTTCGTTTGTGTATATATATATATATATATATATGTATCGACGGCCGAAATCCGGGACATGCCCCGTCGTTGAC
Organism: Ricinus marginatus; assembly: GCA_028565995.1. Taxonomy (NCBI): domain Eukaryota; kingdom Metazoa; phylum Arthropoda; class Insecta; order Psocodea; family Ricinidae; genus Ricinus; species Ricinus marginatus. The sequence goes on from JAOWBB010000001.1 coordinate 2,847,510, forward strand.
AGGTTAACATACCGAAGCCGAGGTTTCACCCCCTCAGACGGGGGGTAACTGCCTCCCGGACGATGGAAATTCGGCAAAACAGTTGGAGAGACCTGGCAGATAAGTTGGGATTTATATGCGACTCGTTTTATGCTTAACCCCGGATCGCGATGACAAAGGCTTCGGAGATTGTTTTTTTGTTTTTTTTTTTTTTACACGTATGCGTACATGTGCGTGTGCGTATGCGTGTATAACCGCGGCACAATAAATTTTGACGCAGATGCAGACCCGGATGGAAATGCTTTGCCACGGAACGATGAATATTTCGAATTTCACGGTGGAAACCGATACCGGGGAGAAAAAAGGAACTCGGGGACCCATTAAAATATGTTCATCAACGGCCGTTTCCCAAGTGGAATATTCCGGTATTTTTTGCGTGATCACGGACGAAGTGGCAAGGCATTCCGACAGCACAACGCAATTTAACGTTGGGCACGGTCCTCTGGAAAATTGCCCGATAAAAATTCGCTCTTTATCAGGACGGGCCCGTCCTGGAAGAGCACTGCAAAAGCGGCTGCCACAAAGTTAAATTTGGCAGATCCTTTTTTCGCCGCACGCGATCATGCAGAGGTCCCCGGATGGGAGCGACCGCGTCCGTTGCGCTGCCCGGAGCCGCGGCCGAAGGATCCTTTGCCCCCTTAACCTTTCCCTCGGAAGCGCGGAATAATTCAACCCCCGCCGCCGCCCGTTCCAGCCGCGTCCCGTTCGATAATCGATTTCTTTCGTGCTGCGAAATCACCCCTCCCCCCCGCTCAAACCGCCCTTGCCCCGCGGCAAAGAAGGCGGCAAACCTTCGTCAGGTGCGAACTGGTTATTTCTGCTGCATCACGTATTGGCTTTTTTCCTTCTGCGACTCACGGGATCGGGCAATAAAGCTTGATTTAGCATGCTGAATAATGCATGGATCGACGGGGTTGACACGCAAGGGAGCCAAAAAAAGAAAACCTCGGTGTCAGACGTCGATATGAAAAAAATTCGAAAGGTGGCAGCGCTTCCGACGTTTCTTTCCGAGTCCTCTTAACATCAACTGGCGAAGTGCTTTCCGGCGATGCGAAGTCTGAACGGGGGCCCGCGGGATTTTCCCGCTGCCGAAACATGAAACGTGGCATCCCTTAACCGGGCCGCTACCCCGGTGGTGGGGGTAAGTTTTAGCGCCCGACCTGTGAGGACTGATACGTTCCGGGGTGAATTGCTTACCCCGAGCTGCAAGTTGTTTGGAAATCACAAAGGTACTGAAATCGATCTCGACCTAGGTATTTTGCGCTATCCGCGCCGCTCGTCCACTCAACTCGACTTCCAGGATTTTAATGGAAAATTTCACACGGCGAAGTTTCCCCGTTTTCCCCACAATAAAAAACTTGAAATTTTTCGCCATTTTCGGGGGGGGGGTGGTAGCGAGCTCGCGGGGGGGACACCCGTTCGGATTTCCGCTTCGGAGCTTAAGTTCCGTTCTTTTCCCCCCCCCCTCCCCGTTCGAATTTGGTGGGACACAACTTTCGATTAGCAGTCAGAAAAGAACCACCGAGAAGGGAGGCGTCAAAAATCAAAATGTTTCCCGCGGCTCTTTTCATCCTCCGGGTAAATTCCGAAGAAAAAAAAGGAAAATTATGATCGGGAAAAGGAAAATTTCTTTCTTCCTGCTCTGCCGTTTGATAAAATTTAATTTAAAAAAAAATTCCGATCGATTTCGGCGTTTGAGGAAAATTGGATTTAGGCCGGGTCCAAAGGCTTTTGAATGTTTAAGGCGAGGATTTTGAGAGCCGAAAGGCAGCAATTCATTCGGAGTCCGCTTCCGCTTCGAACACCCTCTGCGGAGAAAGGTGCAGAGCTTCCGCTTTCCCCCCTCTCCTTCCCCTGCCAGTTGGCGTCGCCAACCGCGAAAAAAAAACCCCCCCGAGAACCGGAAACTCGATACTCGAGCTTATTTCAACGGGCGGAGTTTTCCTTCCGCCGGGAGGGAAATGGAAAAATCTTCAGTTTTCCCGAGGTTTCCCGAACTTCGAACTTTTTTTTTCGAACGCCGAAAGCGGTTGAGCAACATCCGAGACGCCACCGCCCTCCGAAAGCTTCATTCAACCCCCGCCCGACCAAGCTTTCATTTTTTTTTTTTTTTTTTTTTTTTTTGCGATGCGAGCGAATCGATCGCTCGGCATTAAATTTTAACTCCGTTTGCCTTTTAATCGCCTCCTCGCGGTAAAATTAATTGACCTCTCGCGGCGACTGCACCCTCGGCAAAGTATCCCGAAAATCTTGCCTCGCCTCGGGTTTCCGTTGCCTTTTGCGCGGGTTCCTAACGCACTGAGAGAAGGACTTCGCTGACCGCGTTTGAGCACCCAAATCTCTGCCCCCGGATGACCTGATGGACCTGCGGAGAAATGGAGGAAACCCAAAAGACGGGGAGTTCGAAAAATTGCCGCGAACTAAGGTAAACACGCAATTAGAGAGCAATTTCTGTCGCGTGCTTAATCGTCTTCGGGAGACCGTCTGCCGGGGAATTAGACGAACGGCAGCGTCAACCGAAACACGGGAGCCTTCGCTTTTTAATTTCTAATTATTGTTGATGAACGCGACGGAAGTTAAATATTTACAAATCGGCTAAGTGCCCCGATCAAGGAGCCGGTCGCCGTAATTTATGGATGCCGACTACCTCGGCCCCGAACGAGGCAACGAGTCGGCGCACGTGCCACGCGCATCCCTTCGACTTTCTGGTTCCCCGCCACGGAACCGAGACGTCGTTTCCGGTAAAGAAGCTGCGATAATCGGAGCGCGAAAAGCTCTCGCGGGTTTCCCGCAGGAGAAGCGACCGAATTAAAATAAGCGAAAACGTCGGTCGGAGTTTTCTTTTCTTTTCGCGGCAAAATGATTTTTCGGTATTCGAACGTCGAAATATTTTTCGACGGGGGGAAAAGAAAGGAATCCCTGGAAAATGGAGTCGCGAAGAAATTTTTCTTAAAACTTTTTCGCAGGGATTCCGACCACGACGACATTTGCCGGCGATCGGAGCCCTTGCTCCCCACGGTTTGAGGAACAGAGAAGAAAATTTTCCACCCCTCACGCGGATGTTTCCGGGGAAGGTTTTCTCGCGGTCGGTGCAACAGAAAAATAAATTTCCGCGCACTTTTTCGAAGCGAGTTTGGGAAGAAAGAAACAAAAAAAAAAAATATCACATTTTCCGGGCGTTTTGCGGTTTTCCGCAGCCCTCTTTTTCCGTTCCGGTTAAAGCGCCATCCCGATTTCCGGTCGAAACCGTGTTCGCAATCGACTTCCGGGGCTCGCCGGGTACCGCTTTCGGTATTTACCGTGACCAAAAATGCGGTCGGGACACCCGCGGTCGCTGTTTCCTCAGGCTCCTCCGTGAAAAAATGCCCGGGAAACGAATGAGGGAACCGCGGGTGAATCCGAGCATCGTCGCTTATGAATGTTCCAGTTCCAGACCGGGCTTGAAAAGCGTCTCCGGGTTTTTGTTTTACATTTTTTTCCGCGATCGATTTTAAAGCGATCCAAATTCTGTGCGGTGCCATCCGCTCATTAAAACCGCGTTTTATTGCAGTCGCTTCGAATTTATTAAAACCTTATTTTATTAGCGCGGATCGTGACGGGCTCCCTTTGGCCCGCACTCACATAAAGGAAGCTAATTGAGATCCGTCTAATTTCCGAGCTTTCGGAGCTTGCCGGGAACGAAAGTGTTCCGAAGCGAGCCGCCGGATGTAGAAGCCGCACGTCCGGAAGGTGATCCTTTCCCGGGGCACTTTCGCACCCGCCCCCCTCTTCGCCCGCCGAATTTTCCGAATTTTCCGACGCTCGGGAGAGAGGGGCGGAAGGAGAGAGAGTGAGAGAGGAGACGGTTTCCGCCTGAAAATGATGAAAGAGAGCTTTTCTGCCCGGGAGACCGGCTCATAACTGTCCAATTTTTATGTAATATATTGCATTCCCGCCCCCGGGTTTTCTTTTATTAACGACTGCCGGAGATTTACCTTGTTCGCTCTCGGCGAACGTATGGATCCGTTGAAAGGTAGCAGCAAAATCGCGGCAAATATATATAGTTGTTAATTCTGCACGAAGTCGTAAAATACATTTTTTTTTTTTTTTTTTTTTTTTTTTTTAACCGGTGGTGGAATAGGAGAAATATATATTCGTGTACTGGAGAAGGTGGACGTGAAGCGCGTGCCTTGAAATGTGAAAAAACCCGCGTCGCGATAGCGACCGAGTGAGCTTGAAAATTTACCCGAACTGTCGTTCGATTGCTGACAACAGCAAGACGTGTGCCGCGCGAAAGGGTCATGTTCGGGGCGTCCAAAAGGCCTTCCCGCGACTCATCCCCACTCTCAGATTGCCTTCCGGTTAGCGTCAGCGGCATCAGGTTTAATTGCGCCGCTGCAGTACATTATCATAAAATATAAATAGACCCGTTCAAGAGTGAGTCATGTATCAAAAACGATTTGCATAATGAACGAGCCGAAAATATACAAGAGCCAAGGCGCCGTTGATGGGAATGCGTGGCTTCGCTTCGTTTTTCGTTTGGAACGTGCTCCGGCGATCGCATCCCGCAGGATGATGCCTCCCTCGTCGATTCCCGGGCCGGGAAATCTCCGCGAGGTGGACCTTCGGGAAACGCCACAACGAAAATGACGCGGATTTAGGGGTTGGAGCAATTCTGGGATTCCTCCCCCGGGGGCCCGAATTAAAGTTGCGAACAATGGCGATCGTTACGTAAAAATTGCCCAGAACGTAAACATAAATTTAGCTTTATGTTTTCGGGAGGGGGGACAATACGCGAACCGGAGGGCAACAGGCCGCGCGCTTTGCCCGCGGCGGAGGTGGGCGACAATTTGACCCGCAGAGTTTGCCCCTCGCTGACGGCCGAAAAGCTTAAGTTTCCTCGTTAAGGAGAAAAATCGCGAAATATTTAAAACCGGCGCCGGAACAGCGGGAACTAAGTGACGGGATCGAATTAGCTTCGCGCGCTGGAAAGGGAAGTCTGAAAGGCGACCGGGACGCAGCGTGATCCATTTCCGGAACGTCGATCTTCGGTTTTAAGCGAACGAGAGCGGAAATTGCGTTCGCTGCTCCTCTCGCGGCACCGCTTGCCGGGGGAGGAAAAGAACGCGGACAATTAGGTGTGGAATTTTCTCCGACAACTTTCCCGATTTTCCGGGCGGGGAGGGGCAGAGGGGGGGGGGCGGCGGATGCAAATAAGTTTTGTTTTCTTCGGAAGCGAGTCGGAATGATGGTTTCATCCGTCGTCTGACATTTTAATGCGCTTCCTGCCGGTAACTGAATTCGTTTGCCCTTCTTTTTGCCGCACCTTCAGCGAAGGACTGACCAATTCCCGGGCCGTAAGCTTCTTCCAGATCAACCCCTTTCGGTCGAAAGGGGGTAAAGAAATTTATTATTAATATTATTATTGCTATCAACGTTATTTTTTTTTTTTATTAAATTTTCGTATTAAGTTTAAAATTGTGGAAAATTCTCCCTGGAGTCCTGCCAATGCGTCTGGCATATTTTTCGAAAATGGGAGAAGTGCTGCCCGTGGAATCAAATCTTCCTCTTTTTTTTTATGGGATCAGAGTGATTCCTGTTGATCCGTAATTTTGTAAATTGGATGAGGATTTATGTTCGTCATTCAGATCGGTCTATTCTCCGCGGCCCTGTTAACTTTGTTTCTACTTCTAAGTGGAATCGGGTTCCTTCCAACAGCTTCGAGTGACGCCTCCCTGTCCGAAAGCTCCGAATCGATTGGGAGCAACGTTAAAAAAAAAAGAAAAGAAAATTCATCCTTCGGCAACGCAAACTCATTTTTATGCACGTTTAAAAGGACTTCGAGACAGGTAAAAAGCGGGAACTGGCGATCGGAAAAACTCGGATGTAACTTCAGCGATGTGTCCATCCGAGCTGATCATCTCTGGGATTCGGTTCAGACGAAGCTTTCCAAAAATTTGGAACCGATACCTTATCCCGCAGCGAGGTACGAGGATTCGCCCCTGCAGAGTGTCAGGTTTTTTCCTTTTTTTTTTTTTTTTTTAACCCGAGAAAATTCCGCTGAATTGCGCGAAAAATGGGGGGCCGTTTCAAAAATTTTCACGCGGTCACGTAAAAGCGGTGAAAATCTCGTTTCATCCCTTCTTCGCTTTTCCAGCAAAACGACCTGCCGCCGGGCTCGGGTCGGCTTGGACGATGCCCTCGGAAGCGCAATTTTTCGGAATTTAACCCCGGTGCATGGTGTAACGTTAAAGTACTCTTGAAACGTCTCGAAAAACTGCTCAAACCATCCTCGTGAAGATTGGTTTTCCGCGGATGCATTTTCCCGGGCATTCTTTCGAAGGGAATGAAGGTTGAATTTTCCTTTTCTTTCACTCTCCGCGCGCTGATTAACTTTTCCTCAGCCGGATCGCATTCATTTCCGCGCCCGTGCAAAAACACCCCGCGGCAAGCGACTCGCACACACCGAACAAGACGCATCGCGAAAATCCAGGCGCGCTGCGCAAATCGGTGCGCACGCCTGGAGAAATGCAACGGGGAGAGAAAGGAAAACGCATTTCGCTAATTTCTTCCTTCTCTGCGAAAAAAGAGGCGCGACCGCGGGCCTGAGATTTCCCTCGATCATCTCGGGCCGCCTAACGTGCAAAAGGATTTCCCTCCGCGACCGTTATGGACTAGTGCCACGTCGTTTCGGTCAAGTGGTAAAAGCAACGTTACAATCACCTTAAGTTGCCGGCCCACGGTTTTAATTCGATCGTCCGACCACTATTTTCAGCTTTCGAGGCCTCGCCCAAAATCCAACTATCCACGTATGTGGACGGTTCCATCAAAGAACCGTCGCTCGCATCGTAAAATTAAAACCTCGGGTGTGGAGTTTGCACATTTTCGCCCCAGGCGACCCCTTTGGCGGGGAAAATTGTACAGAAAATTATTAAAGTATCCGTTAAAAGTATTTAAAACATTTAAAATCCTGAGTTTTTCGACAAGCAAACCAGTCTGGGGAAGTTTTGCCTATTCGTTATGGCCATATTCACTCGGTCAGCAATCGCTCCTTTCTTTATACAAAACTAAAATTTTCTTCTTGCCTTTTCAGGTTCTACTGGGACTTGTGCATGTTGCTCCTTCTAGTCGCCAATCTAATAATCCTTCCAGTCGCCATTTCGTTTTTCAATGACGACCTAAGCACACGTTGGATTGCCTTCAATTGCCTGTCAGACACCATCTTCCTAATTGACATTGTCGTTAACTTTAGAACAGGTAAAGATCGCCTTTTCCTTTTTTATTTCTCTTCCTTCCCCGGTCAAAAAAAATCCGTGAACCGCGTTTGTGATTTATTCCTCTCATTCATTTCTCATATTTTCCAGGGACGGACCCGGATTTTTATCGTTTTATCATTATTGATTGTTAACCTGATCGGAGACTCAGGTCTCTGCCCTGGCTTTCCGCAGGAATTCAAACCAGAAAAATTTAATTTTTGATTGCAAATTTTTGGCCCCCGCTGCCTTTTTGTTCGGCGGGAAGCGTTTCGGGCGCCAACCGAATTGCTTACATTTCGCAAATCCGATTTTTCTCCTTTTCCGCAGTTTTCATCCCTCCCTTACGGCTCCTCGCGTTTCGCATCAACAGTTGCGATGAAGAAAAAGAAAAGAAACCGAAAGCTCCGCATTTTTATGATTTCGCCTTTGAAGAAAAACTTTCACATTCACATTTCCAGTAGCTTGACGCAGAATCTTCCCCTTCAAAGAAGGGTTGAAACGGTTTTTACTAATTACGAATTACCCTCTCAGGCATCGCCTTGGTGGAAATATGTTTCCAAAGCCACAGACGATGCCGATCTTACAGATAGTTTTACCCCGTTCATTGCGTGATTTGTTTCGTAGTTGAAATTTAGTGCGTTATTCATCTCGCATGTATGTTTAAATAAAATGTCGAGGTACTGCATCCCGGGAGTGGTCGAGAAATAATTGAACACCCACAGAATCTCGACGGCCGTGGTATCAAGCCGAGACTTTTTCTTATCGGACATTTCCACCCGGTAAATACTGCATGAACCGACTAGTTTTCTTTTCCTTAAAATCCACTGCACGAATATCCTTCAATGCTTAATGGGAAGGTTTCCCCCAAGAAATGTAAAGGAATTTGCCTTGCTCCTACAGAAAATAAAAAAGATTTTATTTTTTTTTTCTCATCCATTTGCCGCGTTTTATTTGATGCACCAATTCAGGGTTTCGGTTTCTACCCCCTTCGGGAGAGCCAGCTTTCCTGGCTCATCACCGTTCGCTGCATCGCGGGAGACCAATCGAATTAATAAGAGCAACCAACGTTAGTGCTCAAGTTGCCTGCTTTCGTGCACAAAAGCGGCGACACGATGGAATATGTGTTGTACCTCAAGTGGACAGACAACGCTCGCGGCGAGGACGATCCAACCGAATCGTACATTCTCATTGCTCCAAAATCGAGCTTTGGATTCCTGAAACCTTAAAAAGAATAAAATTCGTTAACGCAGCCTCTCCACGTTTTCGGAATCACTGGAAGCAAGGACTTCTTTTTTTCCCGCACCTAACAGGATGCATAACTTTATTTTTCAGGTATAATGCAACAGGATAACGCGGAGCAAGTGATCCTCGATCCAAAAATTATAGCAAAGAATTATTTAAAAACCTGGTTCTTTCTCGACCTCATTAGCTCCATACCGCTTGACTACATTTTCCTAATTTTCAATCAGGTAAGTAGCTCTCATTTAATGGCCGCTTTCGCGTTTTCCGTCGTAAACCACATTAAACCCATCATCCTTGCAAAACATTTCTGTACATTCCCGTTAGCGCCTGTCACTCGACCGACCACACAAAGAAATTGCATTATAACCGGAGCCGGTTTGTGACGGATGCGTCGCGGCATCGCCAACGCCGCGAGCTTTGGGGCAAAACCGGACGGGCACTTTTCCTCAAGCCGGAAAAGGTTTTTCGTGGCTTCGGTTATGCACCCGAGTCATAAGCATCCGCGTCCCACCTCCTCCGAAGCCGCATACCCGAAATCTCGCTCTTGTGCCGCCGACTTTCCCGTCCTCTTCATCCTTTCCGAGTACCTTCTTCCGAAGTGCCGTCTAGCTACATGATGCTGTTTCGGATAAACTGTTCCAGGATTTCAGCGAGAGCTTTCAAATCCTCCACGCCGGAAGGGCTCTGCGAATACTTCGACTGGCAAAACTCCTGAGTTTGGTGCGACTCCTGCGCCTTTCCAGATTGGTCCGATATGTCAGTCAGTGGGAAGAGGTTTATGTAAGTCTTCCATTTATTTTTATTCATGAAAGTTATGCTTTTACGTGAAAAAAAAAAAATTTCGGCAGTCCTTAAGTCTTTTCTGCATGTTCGACTCATTTTCGTGGGCTTGCCGAAAGATAACTTCGGCTATTTTCAGTATCTTCCCGTTAACCGAAATATCGAATTCCGGATCGTGTGCAGAACGTGCGGGCCTTTTGTGAGGTTGACAATAGCGTGGAAGTAAAATTACAAAAAAAAAGAAATAATAATAATAAGCAAATCATACAAACCCGTACAAAAATATTATAAACTTGCACAGGATATTTCATTGCTATAAATCCGAATTTTAATTTTCAAAAAGTGGCATTATTTATGATTAAAATTTTAAATATCTATGTGTTTGTATAAATAAACGTATACATACGGATATTTTAAAATAGATTGACATTGGGTATTTTGCCAACCAAAATTAGACATACTGATGTTTTATTATGATAAAATGTTTCTGTTTTTATTTGAAACTACTTGAGATAGATAAATCTGGTTAAATGCAGGGTATGGATTCGAAAATGCGAATTATTTCACATTGATAACCTGAAGTGACTGCTTTTATGGCAGTTTTTAAATAATATGCACAATTAATTCAGTTAATATTATTAATGCAAATTAAATAATGGGACTAAACAAGCGGAGAAGTGCTAAGAGCTCCCGCTTTTTTGCAATGTATTTTTATATCATTGTAATTCTTGATTATTCGGTAACAAATTTCGTTTTTTTTTTCAAATTATATACTCACTTAATTTTATTATCTCGCAGTTGGTGAACTCAATGAAATTGAAATATTAAAAATTTCACGTGCAGAACGGTAAACTGTCCACGTACGTGGACAGTTGGAGGGTCCTCGCGGTGTCGAAACATCGCAAAGACGAAAACACTGTGAAGTAAATAGTTCTTCTGTAGTTGTTCCGAAAATCAAGGACCACATTTGAAAGATATATGTTTTTTTTCACCCCTCTACATTTTGGGCACCGTACAACAGCCAATTCGAATCGTTAGCAGCAAAAGGACGACATCGCTTTCAAATTGGCTCGCGTAAAAGGGATGGGCGAATGCGTTTCGTAATATTTTTTTTTTGCAAAAATGCCGAGACTTTGTTCTCGGATGTAGAGGGCCCCGTGCAACGGAAGAAAAAGAACCGCAAAACACTAAAAAAAGAAAAAGCTTACCACGTACCATATCACAACTGGAAAAGACTCGTTAACCAGGGCTTTTCACATTCGTATGGAACGCTGCAAAGGCCGGCTGCTGTCGGTCACCGCTCCGCCCGGTCCGAGATCTGTTCGGTCAGTGCCGCTCGGCACGTTTCTCGACTATCCAAATAATTCAAATTTTCAGGTTTGGAACATCAAAACGTCGAAGAATCTCCAGTTTTGCGATTTTCGGGCGACCGTCGGGAAGGAAGGATCCTCTTACTTCGGCGTTTCCCACAGAAATCGCATCTGCCCCCCATCGCATAATCCTCACGGATAATTTCAAAGAGCGAATTTTATGTTGCACGACCCCGAATTACAGAGCACGATAATACACCGAGAGTCACAACAAGCGGATTCGGTTATAACATCATCCCTTAAGAGGAAACGCAGCACATTCTGAAATACGTATCAGCTACACATACTTCCGACTCCTTCATAACGTTCGCATTTTAAAACGGTCAAGCGCGGAGTGTTCGAGCACCGCGAACTTTTTCGGTAAAAAAAAAAAAAAATTCGTTTATAATTCAAACGGTTATGGCGAAATCGGAAAAACCGAGGCACGCCTTTCCGACAGCGTTCGCAAAACCTTAGGACGACGCTTAAAAGAATTTTCCGCGACGGTTCCCTCGGATCCCGCCTCCCGAGGAACTTCGAAGATCGAAATTAACTGCTCCGGTTTTCTTTTTTTTTATTTTTTTCCCAAAAAAACCGGAAAACGGAAGTCGAAATTTCAAATTTGCTCCTTCCCCAAGCTTTCGGTTATGCTGCACAAAAACGCGTTGGGCATCGATTCTGGCGGCGACGACAGCGTTTCGCGGCGGACTTATCTTCTGCAGTGGTACCTTGGACGAACGGCACTTATCACGGATGACACGTCCACTGCTTTCGTTCCTCCTTCGCCCACTTCCGAAGAACATTCATCTTCCAGTGACATATCAGAGCTAACTCTTAAAGCGCCCTGGCACCATCAATCATTATTATTATTATTACATCAATTTTATCTCTTAAAATTCGTAATGTAATAACAATAATAATATATAAAAAAAATTGCGATATATATTTTTTTTTTTTTTTATTTGGCTTTTCCGAACTTTGATTTGAGGCTTTAAAAGCTCAAATGCTAAGCATGTTTATTGGTTGTATATATATATGATACATCAAGAGATTCGTGCATTTTGTTGTAAAACGTGAAAAATTTCGTTCGCCAAGCGCGTATTGAATTGTTCGAAAATACGGGACGTTCCCCCCCCCCGAGTTGTGCTGAAATTTTCCGAATCCAAATTGGACGAGGCCGAACGTTTTTACCTTGTTTAACGCCAAGGAAAGAAATAAACCCCAGAATGAATCGTACCCAAAAGTAAAGCGTCTTCAGTCGGCCAAATTCCGATGGATTTTTGCACGGGAAAAACGCTTAAGTGTTCCATTCGATGCGAATTATGAAATTCAACAAATTTTCCTTAGCAGCATTTCATTTGGTTATGCATAAAGAGTGGAACTCCACGTCCAAACCGCGAAAATCCGGGAAATCTTCTGCTGACTGGGCTCCTAATCGGGGGTATTCCTACATCGGAGATCGGAGGCAAAATTTTATGATTTCAGATCGAAATATCGGTATTTATTAGGTAAATAAAATATGCGGGACATTGAATTTAGGTTTTGAATCCCTCCTTCGCCCGAAAAAACCAGGTTTTTTTTTTCTTTAACGGAGCAACCGACAGCAACGCTGCAGATCCATATTATTGTCTTTTGAATGCTTCAGCTCGAACGTAGATCCGGGCTTTGTCTTTTAGGCGGAGGAAAAAGCTGTACATATATACACATACACAAACACACCACATTATAGAGAGGCTTTCCTGTATCTTTTCAACCAATGCCACTTAAATGTAATAAAAGTCCTCATAAATTAGTTTCCGGCGGGGGAAAAAAAATTTTCAAGACAGGAATTTTAAGAATCCCGAAAAGTTCTTCTTCAATTTCCCTGCGGGTTTAAGAGGATTGACCGATTCGAGAACAAACCCGAAGCTGCTGGCTTACCCCGTGACGTCGAGCATGCCAATTTTAGGTATTGCGGAATTAAAACAGCGCCGCTTATGAGGAGGAAAATCCCACAAAAGCCAATTTTTCCCAAGTTTGCGGATGTTGCTTCGAGTCGAGGTTTAACCCGTTTGATTATAATGTTCCCCGCTGCTCGATGGCAGGTTCCCTTTACGCTGTCCGTACCTATGCTTGTCATTCTTTGATCTGCAGCAGAACTGGATCCGTGCTCGAGTGCAATACCCAAAGGGTTGGTGACACTTCCGGAAGAAGCTCGCTCTCACTTCCGTCGGAACCTGACTCTCTTTTTTTTTTTCTTCACTAGATTCCTGCATCGCAGTCCCGGGGACTCAACTTCTCGTTTTGTACGGAGTCTATAGTAAGAAAGGTTGCTGATTCCTTTTTTGCTGTTGATAGTTGTTGCGTTAAAAAAAAAAAAAAAAAAACCTCCGGGATTTGTTCCCGTTGTAAATAAGCTAACCGTGAGCGAGCTTTGTTGAAATGTTGACTAACCGTGTTCTGTTTGTGGACCTTTCACGGGTTTTTCGGAGGTTTGCACGACTGCCAGGAAAGCCGTGCCTGATCAGGCGAATTAGAAGGCTGTATCACACCACGTACGCATTCAGAACATTCCCGAAATTCAGTTCCAAGTTTTGGAATAAAGGACGCGTATCCCTCGGGAACTTCGAACGGGATATTTCCCTCGACGTGACCGACAATCTTATCCGGCAACCGTGCACTCTTCGTCCAGGTCAACTTCTTTTTTCTCCGCGGGAGTCATCCCGATCTTTCTCGTGATCTTCCGCAAAAGCGAGCGTTTCACACGATGTGCTGCGAGTAAATGTAGGAATATTCTCTCAAATTTAGACCATGTCTGCACATAAAAATGTTAAAATTCCTGGCCCAGGCACCGTCGCAATCAATATTGCCGGGCCACGGATTTTGCTTTACTTATTACCGAAGGGGGGGGGGAGGGGGTGCTAACAGCAGTCAGCAGCCAACGCCTTATCTAGTCGTCCGTTCTACGTTATAATTTTTCAACATCTACGGGCAAGGCGACTTTTATTTTACTTCCAAGGGCAGAGTTGCGCTTAAACATAAAAGTTTTCTGCTGGTAAGCTGTCTAAAACCAGAAAATCTCTGTAGGTCCTTTTTTTTTATATTTTTCCACTTCGAAAAGATTGCCTGGAGAAACTTCGCCTTAACCATAGACTTTTTCTTCCGATCGAAAGAAACCTTTTTTTCGTCTCCACGTTCCGCCCGTTTTTCGAGTTTTCAGAAGACAATTAATCGCCGGCTCAAATAATTGTCCTAAAGGTAAAAAGTCACATCGCATCCCAGGAGATGACTGCAAATGCGGAGAAGGAGTCCCAAAACTTAAATTTGAACTCTTAAGGAAGTCAAAAGGCAATTTAATCTCTTCTGGGACGAATTTTTAACTTTACCCCAGTGGCGATTATCTTGAACCGTACACGCACGTGGACGGTTCGACATCTTGCAGGTTTTCGCACAATGAAGAAAGTGGCGCGAGCAGAAGAAAAGAAAAAACTTTTTGTTATTTTCCTTTTGTGCAAGAAAATCAATTTCGTTGAAAAGCGCTGCGTCCACGGCCGAGATTATTTTTATTTGCTGCTGATCGCTAACTTTATTCTGGCACCGAAAAAAAATCCGGAAATTCCGTCGGCTCTAATTTAAAAGCCATTTTCGAGATTTCTTCTCCTCGCACGCGGTGATCGCCATGCCGAAGCATGCGCCAAAAGACATTTTCCGGAAAACTGAAAAATGGGCATTAGTAACGTGCTGTCGCAACGTCATTCGCGCATCTTTCGCGTTAGCCGGAGTCCAGTCTAAGAACCGGGGCAAGCGATTAAATGTTCCAACCCTCGACCTGAACCACCCTACCAGAACACTGGGCAGAAAAGTTTGCAAAATTTAGACTTTTTTTTGCGTTTGTAATTTTTCATAAATCATTCACTTAGTCGATATTTAACACAGAGGGGATATATGTGCATACATATATACTCTTTTTCTTAAAGGCTGAGGTTTTTAAACTGCCCAAAACAAGGGAGGAAACGGGTGGCGTTCGCGATGTCCGGGTCAGCAGTAAAAGAAACCCTCAGCGTAAAAAGTAAAATATTTTGATGACGTAGGAATTGATTTAAAATTAAGCTTCCTCACGTTATTATATATTTTTTTTTCTAACTTCCGGCATTTCTCAGTTCCGGTTTAGAAAAACCAAGGAAGCTGAAAAATGCGCCTCTCTTCCTTCCCTTAATTTTAGCACCTTAAAACCCAAATAACCGCGGGTTGCCAATATCATTTGCTAAAATCTATGTTAATCGTTAAAATCTACATGACTTTTACCTTGTGATATTTATCGTTTAGACGTAGATGCGATTTTACATCCGTATACATATATATATTATATTTATTTATGTATAATTAAAAGAAATGCAACATTTTGCCTAATTGTGCATGTAGCTGAAACAGCACTAACTGCTGATCGAGCAGCATGAGACACGCCATAGAAAATATAAAATAAAAATATACGTATATAAAAAGCTCAAATCGGCTACCGTTCATTTTGTCTTATAACAGAAGAGGTGGATAAAAAAAAACTTGCTAAAATTTTGCTGAGTGTTAGTTAGCTAAAGAACATTAGTACACGTTCGCACTTTTTCTTTTATTATTATATATATATATATTATTAATATGTGTTTTTTTTTTCTTAACCGAAAAAGGAAAATTAACCATAAATTACTTACCAGTAACCGGACTCGGGATCTTCAGCATCGGAATGCGGTGGTAAGAAACGTTAAATGCTGTTGCAAATGGCGAAAACTCGCGTCTCTTCTCTGTCTTTTTCTTTCCCAAATCTTCCGGCTTGCACCGGAGCGAAGATGGTGCCGGCCAGTGCTGTTGACACATCCAGAACTGGCGCTGTCGTCTAAGCTGGCTTTTTTTTTTCTGTACCTGGAAAAAAAAATAAGTAAATAAATCGAAATACAGTTTCTGCTTTTCGAACAAAGCGCTTCAACTAAAAATTTGCTTTTGTCATTCTCTCTTTCTCTTTCGCTCTCTCTGTGTTCTCTCTCTCTCTCTTTCTCTCTCTCTCTCTCTCCGCATTTATTTTTAATTTTTTGTTTTTGTGAAATTTTGAAAATCTTGTCACACCCCCAACAGAATGTCGCCTTTCTTTCTTCGATCTTGCAACGGGGAGGTTTTTAGGACGTGCGAAGGCGCGATGAATGCCGTAGAATGCGAGTTAACAAGAGAAAAAAGCACTTAGACGATGATGATGATGATAATAATAATAATGATAATAATGATAAAAACGAATCCAAGCCAAAGGGTTCTACGCCTGCTCTATGGTTTTGTTTCTCTCGCTCTGTTTTTAGATCTTGCAGAACCTGCAAAAAAAACGCACCGAAAGGAGACAGGGTCGCTACAGTTGTGACGATACAACGAACAAAAAGAAGTTCAGCAAAAGCAATCTCATTTTCAAGGTAACCTTGTCAGGCTGATTCGCTGAGAAAGTTATAAAAATATATATATATATGTATATGTACACACACATATATGTATATGTATGTATACACAATAAAAGATAAAAATTTGATTGCATTGCTGAGTAAATGAAAAGATTTTTAGAGGCTGACGGCTGGGCCATTTGCATGCTGATGGTTTTTTATTTTTGCATTTTAAAAAAAAATTTTTGCCTTTTTTTTTTGTTTTTTGCTATCGTGCATAAGCATTACACAAATCGAATACGTGATATTTCAAAAGGAATAAATGAAAAA
The DNA here is from genome assembly GCA_028565995.1 of Ricinus marginatus. Classification (NCBI taxonomy): domain Eukaryota; kingdom Metazoa; phylum Arthropoda; class Insecta; order Psocodea; family Ricinidae; genus Ricinus; species Ricinus marginatus. The sequence continues at coordinate 2,863,875 of JAOWBB010000001.1, forward strand.
AAAGGTGAAATTGATTCCATTCGAATCACACCGTGGGATAAGTATCAATCACGTATATATATATTTCGCTATTTTTACTGGATGTCGCATGTTATTTTTTCATTTATTTATTCTTTACTTTCTTTCTTTTCTCTTTCTTTCCTCCCCCTCCCCCCTGATAAACCATCCCCTAAGCCTTCTCACTTCTTGGTTTTCTTTTCTGCTTGAAAACCCACCTGGTGCCCTTTTCCCTCCATCGCCTTAAACCCCCTCCCCGGTTAACATCTATCGAAAGCAAAAATTATGGAAAAGTTCTGACTGGACCGACCGCACTAAAAGGAAAAGCGAAGCGTATTGAATGAATGACAGTATTAAAAAAAAAATTAGGTTTTTTTTTCATGATAACTACAGTTGGAGATTTAAAATGTTATTAATAATCGTGGATGTTGGCATATATGTATTTACATATATATATATAGTTCATTTTGCCATTCCCAACGCTCGTTTTGTTTACAATTAATGTTTTGGTATTGTCCGTAAACGTTGTTAAACCGATTTCGAACCTCTCGATCTTGAAATGCGGGAAAAAAAGCGAACTGAAAGATGTGGCGAAAAAATGAAAAACGTTTTGCGAAAATCCGAGGTGACGCCAGCGAAAATTCGCGAGCTGACGCGTTTCGAAAAAGAGTTGAAAGGTTCGACAATTTTTTTCGAAAGATTCCTTTATTTTCTTTTTGTCGAAGTTATGTACGGAAAATGTTTTGCGGGGGGCGGGGGGGGGGGGAGGAAAAGAGGAACGGCTGCGAAATCCGTCATTCACCTTTCGCAAATGGGGAAAATTGAAATTTCCCAGTTCTCTTCGTTTTGTCAGCAAACGCTTTTTGCACCTTTTCCCGTGCCCCCCCCCTCCCCCCGAGAATGGTATTACCTGACCACGCTGCCGCCGATTGTCTCGCCCACCCGTTAAAAATGCTTGTGTAGCGCTTTTCCGAACGTTCAGTTTCGCTTTTCTCCTTAAAAAAAAAGAAAAATTACGGATCATTAAAAGGAAAAGCGGAAAATTGCATTTTCCCACCGTTCGACCGACACCTCCCCGGTTCCTGATCCCGCTAAACCATTTTCGATTTTCCACGTTTTCCCCGATGGGGGAAACTCAACCTCAGAAGGTTCTGAAGGACCTGAAAAATATTCGCATAATATGATTTTTCTTTATAGAGATAGCCTCTGAGAGACATCTCTCTCCCTCTCTCTCTTTCTCTCTTTCTTCAAGGGATCATCTCTGAGGAAAGGAGAATACTATTTACAACAGAATCAAACCGGGAAAATTATGCACAAGAAGACAGTCTTCTTTTGCTGAATCCGCGATTCCCAGGTCCTTGGCCCAAAATCCTGATCCGGTGGGCGGCGGTCGAGAGGCAAAATTCTCGACGGGCCCGAAATCGAAGATGGCGGTCTAAATTTATAACCCAAATCCCAGGATCGGTCGCAGGTTAAGCAAATCGACGGAGGAGGCAAGCCCGGGGGAGGAAAAAAAAACAGAAACCTAAATAAATGACCGTAAATCCTTATCCCGAACCTTTTATCTCCGAGACCCGTCTTGGGCGAGACTGCTTTCCTCCGGCAGAAACGACCAGCCATCCCTTGCTTCCGGCAAAGGTGTTTACCCATTGATTTTCCCGGTGAGGCCGCGATGCGGAAACTTCCGAAGACGCTGGAAAAATACGATAAATTTCCGTTGCAGAAATGGAATGGAACTCGGAGAATCCAAATTATCGATTTTGAATAGAAACACGCACAGGAAACGATACACAAGTTGGCTTGTATTAGTAGTTCATATGTTTATATCGCTATTAATGTATACATAACATATTTATCTATTAAAATAATTTTGCATATTTTTGTTATTTTCGGTTTTTTTTTGTTCAAATATATCATATATCGTGAAATCAAAGAAAAATATAACTTTTTTTTAAATTTTCCCTTTTGCGTATGTTTTGTAGTAAGACGTCATTTCCGGTTTTAATTATAGTTTCTCAACATGGCGAGTGTGTTCATGCGAATTTTCAACTTAATTTGCATGATGCTCCTCATTGGACACTGGTCCGGCTGCCTTCAGTTTCTTGTACCAATGCTTCAAGGGTTCCCGTCTAACTCTTGGGTTGCCATTAACGAGCTCCAGGTAAGATTAAAAAACCCGAACGAGCCCCGGTTACGGTAAGGGAGACATTTCAGAATTTTTATATTTTTGCGTGTGCAAAATTGACAGCGCGGACATGTAGAGCTCGCTGGGCCTCGGGATAATAAAAAAAAAATAAAGCTGCGAGTCCAACATTTTGAACTAATTAAAATGCAGGTCTCGTCAGCTCGACTTATTCGACGGTGCCCCCGATGAATTTTTCATGTCGCGCCAGCACGAGTCCGGTCCCCAAAGTACGGTAATAAAGCTTCGGAAACGGCTTTTATTACGCGAAAAAAAAAAAATCGACGCAAGCGGGGCCCCGAGGACCGAGGAACCGCCGGTTAAGCGATCAATCATTCGAGCTCTCGAGACAATCGACTCTCGGAGGTTCCATTTCACCCCGCGGGGCCTCCGTATCGGATCGCACGTTTCTGCACTCGAGAGGCGTTCGCGATCTTTTGCTAACGCGGTCGAGATGAATATTTCCGGAAAACTCGTAAATCATTTTCGTTTTTATTTTCCTGCATCGACTCGGAAAATCCCCTCCAAAAAGGGAATCGTATCGGTCGAAGGCTGAGAATTCGAGCTTTTAGTGAAAATTCCCGCAGCAAACGGGATTTTTGCCGCTTTTGCTTCGCACGAGTCTGAGGATGCGCGTCGCCGCGCTGGCCAAACGACGCACTGATACTTTAAATCATTCATCTCTCGGCGTTCGGAACTTTATTTTGGATGCCTCCACGGTGAGATCTGATGGAAAATATCCGCCCGTCAGTCGCTCCGGTTGAAAATCCCGGTTTTCCCTTTCGGAAAGGAAAACCAACGATGAATCTTTTCGTCACCGGACTCGTTCTGGAATTTTCCGCGCGAAAACGATTCCAGCCCCTTCGGTTTGCACACCGAAAGCTTTGGGGGGAATTTTCACGCGGCGATTCGAAAATTATGCCTTTCCCTTGCATGGTTCCCGCGGTCGAATTTTCACCGGGCGCTGTCGCGACGCGAGGAAAGGAAAAGTTTACCCGGCCAAAATGTGTCGACGTGATTCGAGCTGCTGTCTCGGGTCCGTGCCCGGACCGTAATTTTTTCAACTCCGACGTTGGCGCTTCCGGACCGTATTCCTTGCGTCGAACTTCTTGGCGGTACTCGAGCCGCAAAACCTGCAGAATTTTTTCAACCGAGGAGCCGTGGACCCTTCCTGAAATCAATAGCGGAAAATTTACGGACTTTTTTTTCAATCGAAATGAAAGTGCGAACCATTCTGGATGAGGAAAGGGGAAAGCAAGGGAAATGAAAATAAAAAGGTGAAGTGGCCTCTCACGAAATAATAACGCATTCTGCGGCAGTTCGAAACGTAACCCAATTCCGAAACGTTAATTACAATAATTTTATATAATTTAAACAAGGGCAGCAGCGAATTACCGATGCCCTAACCCTCTCATTTCGCCGTCAGGAGGCCTTCTGGTTGGAGCAGTACTCGTGGGCGCTGTTTAAGGCAATGTCCCACATGCTGTGCATCGGCTACGGCAGGTTCCCGCCCCAAAGCCTCACGGACATGTGGCTGACGATGCTTTCCATGATCAGCGGAGCGACGTGCTACGCCCTCTTCCTCGGGCACGCCACCAACCTCATCCAGAGTTTGGACTCCTCGAGGAGGCAGTATCGCGAGAAGGTGATCCTAACATTTCCCCGGCACCAATGTGAAGTTGCAGAAAATGTAAAGGGACACAAATAAAAGTCGAAATGAACGCGGTGGTTTTCAGGTGAAGCAAGTGGAAGAGTACATGGCGTACAGAAAGCTGCCCAGGGAAATGAGACAACGAATAACCGAGTATTTCGAACATCGGTATCAGGGCAAATTCTTCGACGAAGAACTGATTTTAGGAGAACTCTCGGAGAAACTTCGAGAAGTGAGTGAACGCGGCAAACGTTGCCCACTTTTAATGCATCGCCTCGCGAGACCAACTATCTCACCCGTCATATTCAATTTCAGGATGTTATAAACTACAACTGTAGATCTCTCGTTGCCTCTGTCCCATTTTTCGCCAATGCAGATTCGAATTTTGTATCGGACGTGGTAACCAAACTGCGATACGAAGTCTTCCAGCCAGGTGAGCGGCGGCGCGGCGCAAGAATTCGAACCGCGCAGAGGCCCTTAACGCAGCAGTTAAACTCCGCGTTTTCATCTACAGGAGATATCATCATTAAGGAGGGAACCATCGGCACGAAGATGTACTTCATCCAAGAAGGCATCGTCGACATCGTGATGGCGAATGGCGAGGTGGCGACCAGTTTGAGCGACGGTTCCTACTTTGGAGAAATCTGTTTGCTCACGAACGCGAGGAGAGTCGCGAGCGTCCGCGCCGAAACCTACTGCAACCTCTTCTCCCTCTCCGTGGAGCACTTCAACGCCGTTCTGGACCAGTATCCGTTAATGCGTCGCACCATGGAGAGTGTGGCAGCCGAAAGGTGAGGCGATTCCGGGAGCGGAACACCCCCGCGATAAACCTCAACCTAATGCCCCGTGCTTCGATTCTCTTTCCAGACTGAATAAAATAGGGAAAAATCCGAACATGGTGTCCCACAGGGAGGAGGAGGAAGACATGGGAAGCGACAGCAAAACGATCAACGCGGTGGTCAACGCTCTGGCGGAGCAGGCAGAGCAGGTAAACACCTCGGAAGAGTCCGTCGAGCACGAGTCCAGCGACAAATCACTCCACGAGCTGGGAAGAGCGAGTCTTCACATCCTGAACCTTCCGAGACCCAAGTCCGAGAACAGCTTTGGAGCTCAGGAGCTTGGACTTCATCCGAACCGCGGTGGCAGGCCCATTTTCCACAAGTCGGATACCTTCCACAAGGAATCGACGTTTCAATGACGATGAAGTTCGCGACAGCCGGAAAAACTTACACATCAAAATGCACCTTACGATTTTTCGTTTCCACATCCTCATTGCATCTTTCTCACGGTTTTTTTGACGACTTATGAAACCGAGCTTTAAAATAACATTAACTTTTGTGATATATTTGTAATTTTAAGTTTTATACCACCACCGCAAAAGCAAAAAAAAGAAAAGAAAATGAAAAAGAAAAAAAAGAAACTGCTGTTCGGCCCTTTGATTTTTCGAATGCCCCCTACAACGACTCAGCAATAATCTTAAAATAAACATTAATAACAAGGGTGAAAGGAGCGAAAATTTTAATGCGATATTTAAGAAAATAAAAAAATTTTCCGGGTGCTGAAAAGGCACGGACTGGAAAAAGCGACGTTCGCACTGCGACCCCCTGCAAGTGTCCCGGTGCGAACTTCCACAAAAATTGACTTTGTCCATGCTCTGAAAGGTGCACGAAAAATGCCGAAAAGGCAAATCTGTGACTTTAATTTTTTTTTTTCAAATTTTCCGATCACTTTTATTTTAACGCCACGCGTTCTCATCACGCCCCGTCGCAAGGCAGCTAAACCAATGCACTTTCCGTCAGTTTTCGTTGGATAAACCAAAATGGAAGCCTTGGCTTTTTCCGCAAAACCTGATTTCAGTCACTGGCAAACGCGAAACTTTCCATTTGTCAGACTTGAACTCAAAAAATCCGCGGGCGAAGTCTCGACACCGTCTGCGATCCAAAAGCACAGGGAAAATTTAGCTTTCGGCACCCCAGACCGGAGAATTTTTCTTTCCCTCGTTCACCACACGGACAACGTAAAAACAAAATTCTTCGCAGCGGCACAAAACGAGTTTTCGCCCCCAGAAATTTTTTCAAAACTGTCAACTTTTTGAAAAAAATCGCGCATAAAGCGCTGACGTAAGCGTAAATGGAAAAGAAAAAAAAACGCGAACCTGGAACCCTCCGCGCAAAAGAAGAAAATTTGAGTTGCGCACCGCGATCGGGAACCCTGAAACTGACTTTAAAAGTATCCGGAACAAAATGATTTGAGCGATAAGAGCGACAGAGCTTGGCGAAAATTAAAATTGCTTTCCTTATCCGTACCATGGCCCACTTTGAACTGCGCACCGAGCGGAAAGGGGAATGTTTCGGCTTCCGGTGGCTGCACTTTTCACTGCACTTTTACCCACACAGGGTAGACAATTCCCGTGACCGGCATCATTCGCGAAGGGTGCAAAATGAAAAAGTGTCTGGAGAAGAAGGGGAAAATAGTCTGATTTTTGACAGGACCGCGTTCGAAAACCTCCACGAAATGGGGAAAAATTTCACGTGAGCTGAAAACGCGAGAGTCTGGAAAAGCGAAAATTCATTGGATTTCCTGCGCTGCACAAAAATGCGCTTGCGAAAAAAGAACAGAAAGGGCGCAAAGAGTTTAAATAACAATAATAATGCCAACGGTAATTTTTTTTTTTTTCTTTAATGTCAGAAATTGATATTCACGCTAACTCGACAATATTTTAAGTGAAATACTTACTGACCATCAGCTCCGGTATTTTTCAAAATCTTTTGTAAACACGTAAATCCAGCGGTTTCTATATTTTTTTACAGTTTTTATTAATAATTAGGTAAAAGCTACTTCGCCTTAAATACAATTGAAGTTTATATTAATTTAGCTTAACAATATAAAAAAAAACTGAAAGTGAAAGATGTAGATGATTAATTAATTTCAAAAAAATTAAGTCAAAAAAAAGGCTATTTCAGCCCCTACTTAATTTTCCGTTTTAAAATTGTAATTTTTTTGCTATAAATAAACGTCGTTTTGCCGAATCCAATTAATAAATGTCAAATATGTTAAAAGATTCATGTATCATACATATATATATATATATATGATGTATGTATCAAATGTCTGCTCTACGTATATCACTGAAAATGTCAACTCAGTGTCGAAATGGTTTTGTTTCTCGAACACCGCCTACAAATCCAGACACAAAAGTTGAAAATAAATTGCTTAATTTATTTATTTACTTTTTTTTTTTTTAGTGAAAATATAAGAAAAAAATAATTAATTTCACAACAAATATTTTTCGGTTTGAACCTTTAACTTGTGATGTGGGACTTAAATTGATAAGATTTGAAAAGTAAAAAAATAATCAATAGCAATGATGCATAATAAAGAGAGATATTTGTGCAAAAAGATGAGGGACTTGAAAATTAATAGCTAATATAAGTTTAAAAAAAACGAAAAAAAAAAAAAAACTAAAATGTAATATAGTTGAAGTTACGTATAAAATAATATTTAAGGTAGGATGCTCAATTTAATTATGAAAAAAAGGATTTTTCTTTTTTATATCCTGTTTTACTTTGATTTCATATTGTCTGACTTCGAATTTTCGTTTAACTTTTCCTTTTACAGATAACGAATGAATTTATGTTTATTGTAACGATAAATTTTAACATTTTCTCCACACCATTTCGAATGAATGTGCTGTATATATATATATATATATATTTATTTTTTTTAAATTAAAGCACAGGGTTTTAAGCGATTAAGTGAGACGAAATTATACATTTGATTAATTAAAAAGAACGAATGACGAGTTAAATGAATATAAATGACGGGAATATGTAATATACCAATAGAGATTACAGTGCCCCGCAAATGGTAAAAAATGATATAATTTTTCTACAGCAACATGCTTTGAGAATACGGATTCAAACCTAAAGTGAGAAAAATGAGAAAAGATTTTCATAAATATATATATATATATATATCTTTTTAAAATATCATTTTACTCCGAACAAGTTTCTTTATTAAGATAAGCGTAAATTAACATAGAGTTTTTATTTTCGAATTTAGATATTAGAAACGATGCCTAAAGAATTTATGAATAACCATTAAAGAGTAGATGAGTGCTGTAGAGTTGTGCCGAATAATAACAAAAAGAACTTTGTAATGGTAAAAATAAAGTTATTTAAGAAATGGGATTTTATAAAAGAAAACATAGTTTAAAAAAAAAAAAAAAAAAAAAAAAAAAAAAAAAAAAAAAAAAAAAAAAAAAAAAAAAAAAAAAGCCGAATAGGATTTGTGTAGAGGACGCCTTTTTCAACGTTTCACTTAGTCATGTTTAAGGGTAAAAACTTTTTCCTTTAAAATACACTCGGGAAAACCTACTTTTAAGGTTTTCGATGAACTTGCAAAAACCTTTTTATCTTTTCGGCCCGACACTCACGGGCGGGCGCTTCGATCCTCTTTGTCTCGATTGCATTTTTCATTTCCCTTCCGGTCGATCCTCGGGCACCGCTTAAAGGTGCCGAGCGATGAACGGAGCACAACAGAGTTCGGGCCGGAAAAAGGAGAAAAGGTTTTTCATTTGTTGGAAGTGGATTTTTCACTTATCGCGGGAAAAAGTTTTTGGTGCTTCGGCCGACGGAAGACGTTTTTGAAGCCCCTGTCGCGGATTTGCAACACTTCCGCTTTGACCGGGGTAAAGAGAAAATTCGGCGACGCACACCCGAAGCAGAAGAAGGGGTCCCGCAAAATTGCTTCCGAAGCTACAGTTTTCATTGGGTGTCAAAAAAAAAAAAAAAGAAAGAAAAAAGTTAATATTTCTCTGCCTTATTATTCAATATATATATATATATATAAACTTTTTTGATTGTCAATTAGGAGGAAAAAAAAAAGAAAGAAAATTCGCAGTTGATAAATATACATTGACGTCTCCGTTTTCCTGACAGATTTGACTTCAGGGGCAGAAGCCGCTTTTTTACACCACCCTAACACCCCCCCTTGCCCCTCCCCAAAACAGGAATATTCTGTAGGCGAAGAGAAAATTACCAACTGAAATTTTTAAATTATTTAAATTATAAAATCTCAAATTGGCACTTTAGATTAGTTTTTAGGTAAAAAACGAAGAACGGAGAGGGGAAGGGGCACTGAATTATATAAAAACGATTAATATAATAAATAAAGTTAGATCTAAAATTAGAGGTCCTACAGGAAAAGGGAAATATCCAATGAGAAAATTATCATTTACATTTTTACGCATGTGCGACAAATTTTGATTAAGGGAAGAATAAAACAATTAAATAAACATATATATAGGTGCGATCCTAATGTTAATCGAAAGCGAATAATAATAATCATAATAATAACAAAAAATTCAAGTCTTTTTTTTCTTGAAATATTTTTGGAAACGATAAAAAAAATCTGAATATATATTTTATTAAAAAAAAAACAATAATCTAAAATAACCTTTAAAAAAGGAGAATTCATACTGATATTGTACATAAATATATATATATATATTTGTAAAAAAAAAAGAAAAAAAAAGATCTGTTGGACAAGCTGAATAGTTTATTTTAATGTTGTATGTTTTTTCTATCGTATTTTTCTCATTAACACCTTCATATTAATTTTAAGTGATTTTTTTTTTTTCCTTCGCAAAACATTTAAGGTTGTGCAAAAATTTCATAACTGGGGAAAACATAATTTTGCAAAATGAAAGAAAGAGACAAAAATAAAAGAGTCGTCATCGCAATCGCTAAACGTTGACATAAGGTTAAAGTGTTCGACGAAAATTTTTTTGATTCTTTGAGCTTTTCCCGCACGCACGCACAACACATGAAAACGTTCCGGTTCCATTAAGCGACAGCGAAAATTCTCAACCCTTTCTTGATTTTTTCCTCGTTGAAAAGTCGCTTAACCCCCGGCGCCCTCGTTCGTCGGCCGGGCAAACCACGTAGGTTCCAATTAAAAAAAAAAAAAAAACCCTAACCCGACGCTCGCGGCCTACGTCGAAAAACGACCGCAGGACAATTTCCCCCCTCACTGTTTCAGGAAAACGACAGGCATCCGCATCAGCAAAAAGGCAGCGAGCAAAATCCAACCCCGCGACAAACAGCGGCACCGACATTTCACACGGGGAAACGATAGCGAAAACATGCGCAACAGCGACGATGCCAAAAAAGCGACAGCAAAACAAGAGATCATCTTGCCCATATGATTTTCATTGCTTTTTTTCTCTTTCCCAAAGCGCTTGCTCGATTTCATTTATTGTTCCTTTTTCTTCCTCCCCGACGCAACCTGCGTCGATCGCTGAATATCAGCATGAAACAATTAGTTTGCTGTCATCACAGGCGCATCGGGCGGCGTTGATGCCGAACCGCAAATCGCGCAAATGCGAGTTTTCGTCAGTTTTCAAAAAACCAAATTCCTTCCCTTTTTTTTTCGCAATTTTCGCTTTGCCAAAAAAAAAAAAAAAGTCCTGCGACACCCGCGGACAACCCGAAACCTGCGGCGACACCTTCTCCAGAAAACTCGCTTCCTGCAGTTTTTCGCGTTAGAGCCGCCGGAAGCGGAGCCCCGGAGGACGCTTTCGGAGGGGAAAGCGTCGACCGCGAAAAATCTTTCCCCCGCCCCGATGCAAACCACATCGAATCGGGCGGAAGCTGGAAAATTTTTTGATTTTCCTCGAGATCATCACATTTTGCGACGGGCTTCGCCCATTGATTTTCGCTTCACTTTCGCGTGCCGACGCACCCCCCCCCACCCCCACCCCCCGCCTCCCCGGCACACACACGCACATCGCGCCACGGCCCAAAGCACGGCTCAAAGAGCGACTGGCAGAAAAGCGACATTCGCGAGTCCCACTCGGAGGTGGTGCTATGAACGTTTGTTTTGGAAGAAAAAAAAAAAAAAAACTTTTATCCATGTAATTTATGTACATGCGGCAAACATGTTCTGCAAATAACGTTGAACCTTTTCTGTTGATTGTTTTAATATATTTGTATAATTGAAAAAAAAATAATAATAATAATAATGATAATAATAAAAGAGGCAAAAAGGGAAACTTTTCTTTTTTGTTGATTCGCGAAGATTTTTGAATCTAACAATTGTTTTTCTATGCTCACGTTGTTTTTTTTCGAGAGCGTGCAACAGCAAACGATTCAACCTTATATCGTGGAATATGCTGTACGTGATACCGGGGAAACGATTCGATTTCACTGCTGTATTTGTCGATTTCCCTCCCCCCCTCCATCCCTTTTAATGGATGGTTTGTCGCGGTTTCGCCAGGTTGATGCTACGCGATCGTACCTGAAACAAAAGGCCTGTCGCACATCAAAACATCTAAAACGGATTGTAAATTACGTTATTTATCCCGTAACATCCTCCTCGCTGTCTCGGACAACGGAAAATATCAATGCATCTATATCGTTGCGATGATTTGGTGCACAAGAAATAGCTCCCGTTTCTTTTCTTCTTTCAACTCCAACATTAATTTTATTTTTTTCCAAAAGGAGCAGATAAATTACCTGGTATATCACCTTAATATTTTTTAAGCGCGTTTTTACTCGAATCACATAATCGGTGTCGGCACGAGGCTAACTGCAAACATTATCTTTTTCGCGTTCCGAGCAAAAATGTATGCATCAAATCGAATCGTTGCCCCGAGTGAAACAATCTTTTCGGATTTCCGAATGAGATACGTTTTGAAATGTAGGAAGAAAAAAAAAATATATATATATCATTTTAAAAATAAAAACAAAAAAAAAAAAAAAAAAAGCAGTGATTACAAAATGTCAATATGAAGTTAACAAAATATCGGGACGTTTCGTAAATATCTTTCACAGAGTGGTGAAAAACTGGAGAGAGAAAGATAAAAATTTGTTATCGTTAACGTTATTAAAGAAAAAAAGAAAAATTGTGGTATGTATTCGGTTACCATTAATGAAAAGTTAAGAAACGTTAAGAAAATGCTGCATCAGTTAATGTTATTTGATACAAATGTGTGAAGCGGTTCCAATTAATGATAATTGTTAAATTCATTAAAAATGGAAGCGCGACAAGGTTGTGGTTGGTGTTTGTGAAGAAGTTAATGGAGAAAAAGAAACGAAAAATTGAGTTGAAGTATTAAAAATAAATAATTCTTTAGCTGCCTTCCAGAAATCTAGAAGTCTGCCACTTAGCATAGGCTTAGATGTATTAGAGCTGTTCTTGATTCAACTTCATATCATAGTTTTTAATTTCTTTTCTTAGTTGCATCACGTTATGATGCCCCACACGCTGCGTTGCATGCGGGGCCAGAAAGCGGGTTTGGCGGCAACTCCGAGTGCTTCGGCTTCGGCCAAAGCACCTCTTTCCCGCGCTGCGAGCGACCGTTGGGATGTTCGTCGCAACGGAGGGAAACCGGATTTGGGACTGTCGTCCCCGGCTTTACCTTCGGTCCCAAAGTTCACCGTAAGCAGTTCGGGGTGGGGGAAACAACTCGCGCGAGTGATTCTGAATGGTCACCCTTAAAAGGAAAAAAAAAAAGGGAATCCGGGAATCCGAACCTCGAGAAACCCGTCCGTTGGCGATTTCATCTTTTCGAGTTCGGGGGAAGGGCGGAAAAAAAAGAAACAGCGCGGCGAAGGCTCGAGCGGGGGCGAATTCCGCTCCTCGAAGAAGGCTCGCGTCGTGCGACGAGCGTTTTACGGGTTGAGAATCCGCCAACGGCTCAAGCGATTCTCGGCCACGTTCCAAACCGCCTTGCACGCGGTGAAATTCCTCACCTGCAGGGTTGTTTTTCCTCGTATCCGCTCGCAGGAGTGGGGGGTTTCCTTTTCCGTTACGCACGATACCGGAAAGAGCGAAGAAGGAGGGTAAACTTGCAATATCCGTGAGGCGGAAAAAGAAAAAAAAAACGAGCGCTTTACCTTTTTGATACCGCCGACACGAAAATCGGAGAAAAACGGTTTGAATGTTCGGTGACGTGAAAAACGGGGTGCCAACATTTCGCGGGTAATAATTGGTACCATCCGCCGTTGCCAAATGGTGTTTTCGCAAACGAATTTTTTTTCTTCTTATTTTCGTATTTTTACTTTTACGCGACTTTGCTTATTCGAGGGAACCGCATTTTTTTTTTGTTCTGTTGTTGTTGTTGTTATTGTTGTTGTTGCGCAGCGAGTAACATTTTTCACTCGCACCCCAGCTTGTAAAAAAGAAAAAAAAAAGAAAAATCGGACGCCTATTTACGGTGCTGTTGGTAATAACAAACCACTTTTTAAAAATTTTATTAATTACGTAATACATTCAAGTTATGATTAAAATAATATTAAATTTGAGACATAAAAACAAAAAAAAAAGAATTGTTCTTGTTATTAAATTTTGCCTTTCACGTTTGAATCCTTGCGCTTATTCGGGACGCAAAACCTTCTTCCACGTTCCTTCGTCGCGAACGCGGAAACGAATTCACTTCGTATTTTTCGCAATTTCACATTTTGCCTGCCACAAAAAGTGAGAAAAAAAAAGGACGCGGGAAAAAGTAAAGAAAAACGTCTAGAGAAAAAAAGAATTTTACGCCATTTAATGAACAAACAATTTACAATGAGAGGATAAAAGCTTTTATCTTTCACTTGCGCATAAATGCAATAAATAAAGGAGATCAGCACTTCACTTGAGAAATAAAAATTAAAAAATTAAATCAAATGCACTTAAAACGCTCATCGGTCGCTTATCTCGTACAAAAACGTTTCAATTTGCATTTGATAACATCAATAAAAGCGCAACGGAATTCGAAAAAAAACACGTCCGACAACTAAACGTGCTGTACATAATAAATAAATTAATATACATATACATAAATATAAAATAAACCTTCTTAAACAATAAATAAAACCCGACTAACGGCAAAAAGTTAAACCGTAACAATAAAAATTTCACAAATAAAAGCGCCAAAAAATTATAGTTTCCTTTTTGTGTCATACGACAAAGTTAATGAAAAAAATTAAAAAAAAAACTCTGCGAACAGTGAAAAGGAAAAAATGATAAAACTAATCCGAAATCTATGTTTTTGGCACTTGGAAGCGCTAACGGCAAAATTTTAAAGCTTTTTTTCTTTTCTGCTTTCGGGAGCGCATATTCCCTCCAGCACTTTTTGATTTTTTTCAAACAGAAAAAGACCAGTAATGACTAGATCGTTTGAGCGCGCGAGAAAGTCTTTCATCCTGGTTTTTCCGATTTCCCCTAACCGACCCGCGAGACGGGGAAAGGTGTAAAACCGAATATTCGGATGCAAAACCCGGAATATTCAGCACGGCATCGTCCACCGGAAAGCGGTGGGCAAGCGGAAAATGAAAATGAAAGAAACCATATTTTTTTTTTCTTTTCCCCATTTTCTCTTTGCGCCTAAAACGCGGAATAAGTTCGAAATTTACACGTCGGGACCGTTTCGCGCGGGCACCTTTCCGAGGGGAAAAGCGCCCGAAAATTTGACGTGCGAAAAGACCCGGAATGATTAGGTTTCCCTTGGCCGAAAGCGACGCCGGAAAAAAATCATCTTTAACCTTTTGCCGGCGGAATTTGCGAGTTTCGACCAACGGACTCGCTTCGCGCTTTCCTCGCCATCGTCCGTGCAAAACAATTCGGTATCCGATGTCAAGCTTAAAGCGAAAATTTACGCAGTTTCGGGCGCAAGAAAAAAAAATTGATTAACGTGCTTCGCGAATCCGACAAATGAAATAAAAATTTACATGTGCATGCAGAATTTGAAAAACCTTATTCCGCCACAAATGAAACACTGCACTGATATTAAAACAAGTTTATAGTTCGACTTTCTAAAAAAAAAAAAAAAAAAAAAAAATTAATTAAAAATTTTGACTTTTTAACGTTTGAAATTTGTTTCACGTAATTGAACCTTTTCATGATACAAAAACACATTATGTAAATTATACATCTTTGTATAAAAAATATGCAGCATAAAAAAAGTTAGAGAGTATATTAACTGAAATCTCATTATTTTTCGTGAGTAAAAATTCAGTGGATTTCGCATGCCGTCTGCCGACTCTTTGAAATCGAAACAGAAAAGAAAAAAAAATAATTTTTTTTTTCTTTAAACGTTATTAAAACATTTTCAAATTTCGGGAACAGCAATGTAATGGATTTGGGTAAGGCCGTTTTCGGAAAAAATTTTTTCAATGTTTTTAAGTTCCTCACAAATTTTTGTTAAACGAAACAGGATGAAGAAAAAGCAATTTTTTAATTTAAATTTCGCATGTTTTTGTATATTATTAAATACAGTCGATTTCGGTTAGCAAAATAATCCGCCGTTTGAACAATTTTCTAACTTGCGATACAAAAACAAAATGGAAATCCGTTCTTCTGTTGTTTACCATCATGATATTTATTCATCTTTCTAAGGCAACGGGCGAAATTTAAAGTTTAAATATAATTAATTAGTTAAATTAAAATTTTAAACTTTAAAACACTGTAACTGAAATAAAGTTTCAACTCTATTTCGAGTTTATATCTGGGGATGTATTTAAGATAAATAAAATATATCTAATAAAGAATTGTAATGTGCATGAACAATGTGAATTGTATATTTTTTAATTGTGTATATATCTATATATATATTGTTTTCTTCAGCTGATGTTTATTACAGGGTTAAAAAACAGACATTTCCTTACCGGCGTCGACCGACCGTATTTGTTTCTGCTTTTAAAACGAATTTAAAAAATTCGCATCCGCAGAACCAAATAAGATCTGTCCCTAGCGAAATCGACTGTATAATATGATATTTTTGCGCAATTATAATTAATTAGATAAATTTCATAGCAATACCGATAAAATAAAAATTTTGTAATCAAGAATAAAATCTAGAACAGCTTTCATTCAACGCATTTACAATTTCCGAAAATATTTATCAACATAAAATTAATTTTTTAATAATAATATAGTACACAGCTTGGGTTTTTTTGATTGTGTAGCGAAAAAATTTTAAAAATATTATTTACATAAACAAATGGCCAAATAAAAGAATTTTGATAATGAAATAAAGTTCGTTTTCTTTTTATCATTTCTAATATCCCGTATGATAATTATTCAATCTATGCTGTACATCATAAAATAAAAACTTAAAATGTCATAAATTTTAAAACAAATTAAATGATAGTTCCAAAACAAAATTTAAAGTATCTTTTAAATCACCTTTCTTTTTAATACATAATATTTATACTGATGAATTTTCCTCTATGAAAAATTGAAAACTCCATCTATTATGTTTTAAATTGTTTGTAAGAGTACAAAAAACAACAGAATGGAAATTTATGAATTAAATCCAATTAAATTAATTTTTTAAAAAATATCCATTGTTGTATAAAAATATTTATATTAAAAAAAGGAAATAAATGCTGCGATAAATGCATAAATAGTTTTTAATATTAAAGTATTAGTCGCGTGCAATTATTTTAAGGAGCCGAAAAAGTTTTAAAAAATTAAAATTAAAAGGGATTTTTTGGAATAAAAAAATCATTAAAATAATTACATTTGAATAGGTCACTCAAATGATAATTTGTAAAATTTTACTTTTAATCAATGAAAATTACTACTAAACTAAATAATTTTTCGCAGCAGTGCAATTAACTGGGTAGATTGACTGTGCCAAAATAATTTTCTACAAAATTAAAAAATTAAATACGTGCAATCGAATGTGTCCACTTTTTGACTCATCATTTCAAAAAGAGGATAATATCGTACGAAACAATGTTAAGTGACGTTTGAAAAACATTCAAAAAATGTTCTTTGTGGTGAAAACAAATTGTTTGTAATCTTAAATATAAAGTTAAATCCTCGGCCCTTGTTCTGCATCAGTTTTACTGTATATTGCATTTTGAATTTAAGGTAAAACAACAAATTGATATTCTTCGGTGAGCCGGCTTCGGAGGAAGCAGATTCAAGTCATCTTCATCTTCATCTGGAGTTACTTGAATTTCTTCTATGCTAAATGTATCTGTAAGCTCCTGCTTTACGGCTAATTTTGTCGGAAAAAAATGAATATCTTCATCGCTATCTTCTGTATCCCAGTCGACTAGCGGCAGATGTTCTTTGTTTATGGTACCAATTGGTTTATTTGGTATTGACAACCTCTGAATCGGAATCAGATTCGTCCCTAAGTTTGATTTTTTCTGCTCTTGATGATTTGATTTCTGAATTTTTTTCGCTTCCTGTATTCTTTGCTCTGAAATATTTGACAACATTATGTAAATTGATGTAATTAACCAGACATTTTACAAGAAGATTCATGAAAGATAGTAAGGATAAAAGAGGTTTTAGATATGATAAGAATTGGAAAACAATAAAGAGAAGCTGAAAAAAGACAAAAATACAAAATTGACAATTAAACTCATGCACGTGAAAGGATAATAAATTGCAAAGTCTTCCTGAAGAAAACTGAATTCTGTTAAATATTCAGCTCCAAACTTCCTTCTCTTAGGCATAGATTAATATACTTTGATATATCTACATTCATGAGGTACATCAATTATCTAGCAAATCAATTAGGCAAAAATTAACCTATTTACTATTAAAAGTCTAAGAAAATAATGTGTGAGATTAACAGAGTTCTGAAAAGAGGCCTCTTGTGTAATAAAATTTATTACCTAATTTTCGTTGGAGCTGTTTCACATTGCTCTGAGAAAATTCTTGACCATTGTTACTACTACTTGAATCACTGATGTTACCCTTTAATTTGAAAAAAAACAACCATCAAATTCTGTGAGTTTAACTTCTGCATGTGCAAAACAATTTCAAATGATTACCTGAAGCAACAGTTCACTAGTGAATAAATTTTTTGGATCACTATCAATGCCACTATCTTCCATCTTAAGACATAATATTTTACTACGAAAAAAAGAGCAAACTAAAAAAATCAAATCCAACAAAAAATTTATTTAAAAAATCTTGATAATTCATAATTTCCTTATGTAAATAGCTGGTTACTTGTACTGGGTTACAATGGGGTAGAAAAAAAAAAAGGAAAATAAAACTATACAATTGACGAATTAAATTTCAATATTCTCTTGCACAGCCAAAAATACAAAGGTTGCTGATTCGCTACTTCAATAAAAATTTATTTTCAGATCCAATTATCCGGTTTTAAGTAAAGAAAAATATTTAAGGAAGTTTATTAATTGTAATAAAGTTAAGATCATATAAAAAATTTACTTTCAAAAAAAAAGTGTTAATGGCGGAGTACAATTTAATCAAAACTCGATAGACTGTAAAAACAATTTGATCAATACCTTAAGTAATTTTACATTATTAAAACAATTAACAATGCATTAATGATTGCTTGTATATAATTAGTAACCGATTTGAGTTTTAAACAGCAGAACAATTTCTGCTGACACGTACAACACAGACTAAAAGTCAGCCGGAAAGTCGATTCGCATTGTGGAGTTTAATTTATTTATTTTTTTCTTTTAAATGGAGCACGCGAATGATAGATGGAAATTCTTTCGCATCTCAGCTTATCGTTTATTTTTTATATAAATTCCATTTTTTTTCGGCGCGTTTCGTTAGAAACTCCGACTGCGAACAGTTGGCGGTGTGAAAAAGGATCAAACGATGGATCCGTGGTCTGTGGGCGACCTCATTACTTTTTACCAACATTTATTAATGTTCCGAATTGCCTGAATGCGAGTGTGCGGAAATTATTGTAAATCTTTCTTAAAAATATACATATATATTTTTTTAAATTTTTTAAATTTAAAAAATATGTGGCTCGAGGATCTTAACGAGTTCAGCGAAATATTTAGGGGGTATTTACCTTATTATTTGCTCGTTGTATTACCCATATTCATCGTCATGTCGCCGGTAAATCCTGTCGGAGCGGCTCACGAATTTCCAGTATACAGAATGCAACAGTATGATTTGCACGGTTTGTCACACGGTGAGTTGCGATTTTTTTGGCTTTTCACCCTTTTTCCTTATCGATAATCGAACAGGTATCGCATTTTGTCGAGATTTTCATTTAATTCCAACGATCAACTTCGTTCTCAGCCAACTGAAAAAGTTGGCCTTTTCCTTTTCTTGTCCTTTCGCGCTCATTCACGTGTAAATTGATAATTGCAGGATGCCGGAGCTCGCCTGTTAACATGGAAGCGAGATCATTAACAAGCTGGAGCACAAGTAGACATTGTGTAGTTGCTAGATTGCAGGACATCAGTACTCTTCATTTGAGGGCAATCAGATCAAAGGCGGGTGCACTTTTTATTGTTTTGCCTAAGGACATGGCTTCAATGTCCCAAGATTTGAAGCAGGTGAGACTTTCAAAAAATTGCTCAGCCTGTTTCATCCAAGGACAAACAGCAAATGGTGTTCATTTCATTTTCAGCAAATGATGGAAATAGAAGAGGATCTCCTTTCCCAAGAGATACATATTCCTGTTTATTTTGCACTGTGGACTAATGAGCTGCAATCTATATTAGATGATGTTTCATCTTCCTTTGTCACAAACGAAAAACCTTCCTCTGCACTTTCAACATTTTTAGATGCTGTTTCAGCAAATGGATATCAAATTGTAACAAGCTCAAATCAAGCCTCTGTTAGAAGTGGTGTGGAAATAGCAAACATTCACGGGAAACTATCTGGGTTTGGAGTTGAAGAGAATTTACCTACAATTGCAATTGTTGCACATTATGACAGTTTTGGAGCTGCTCCGGTTAGTTGCTCATCTACAATGTTCTCATTCATGTTACAATTGCATGTGCATATTTTGAAAATTCTACAATTTTCAATTCCAGGACCTGTCATTTGGTGGTGATTCAAACGGTTCCGGTGTGGTTGTGCTTCTTGAACTGGCAAGAATATTCTCCGTATTGTATTCCAGTCGAAAAACTCATGCGCCTTACAATTTCATATTTCTCCTTTCCGGCGGTGGAAAATTAAACTACCTCGGAAGTAAAAAATGGTTAGAGGACCAAATTGACGGACTGGAGAGTTCTCTCATTCAGGACGCAGCTTTTGTACTGTGCTTGGACTCTCTGTCCAGCAATTCAACTCTTCACCTGCACGTGTCGAAACCTCCTAAGGAAACAAGCTCAAGAGGTTTATTTTATCAGGAATTGAAGCACACTGCGGGAAGCTCAAACGTGCAGATGATTCACAAAAAAATCAATTTGGCCGAAGATTTATTGGCCTGGGAACACGAGCGTTACGGCATTAGAAGATTGCCCGCCATAACGCTCTCTGCCCTGAGAGTAAGTTAAAAAGCTGATAGTGAGCTTATAGAAAAAGTGGAACTGGAGCTTGATTTTTTTTTTTTTTTTTTTTTTTTTTTTTTTACAGAGTCACAGGGATCTGAAGCGAAAGACAAAATTTGACAGGAGGGAGAATGTCGACGTGAACGTTCTGACAAATAACGCGAAAATAATATCACAAGCACTAGCTCGCCTTATTTACAATAATTCACAACTAGATGTTTTCTCAGACCATTTGGGAGTCGAGATTGACTCTGTGAGAATGTTGATAGATTACATAGCCAACCAGCCGAGATCGGCGCAGCTGTGGTCCGTGAAAAACAGTCCTTTTGTACACGTATTAAAAGACATATTAGCCAAATATTGTAGAGACGTCAAAATCTCATCCTTGGTCCCCGATAAAAGGGATCCGGAATTCGTTTTTTACGATGCGACCAATTCCATAGTCCATATATATAAGTAAGTTAATTTAAATAATTTAATTAGATGTATATAAACCATGAACCAGGCAAAAAACAAATTGCTTAAATTTACTTCAAAAATAACTGCGCCCTATATTTTGTGGAGATTTCTCCTTTTTAAAAAAAAAATAACTACGGTTTCATGTGAAATTGGCATTGCAAATTCTAATTGTAATTCAATTCCAAAAGTGAAATATCTAAGCTTTCCTTTTTAAGTAAATAAATAAGAATATTTCACACTATCACAAAATAAATGAAAAATATTTGTCAATCGGCGAAAGTTTAAAGAAAATGTATCAGTTCCGCTGTTTTACCATTAGGCAAGGCAACTTTGTTGCAATTCAAAATATTACAGACGTGAAAGACGACGTTTTCTTTGAAATCTCACTTGAGGCAGTTAAAATTGTTTATGAAAATCTTTTATCGAAACTTAAAATTTTTGTGCAGAAAACAATAATTCCCAGTGAAAGCCCCAAAAGCTTCGTTTTCAACAATTTTCAGTTTTTGCATGATTGAAACTAGTATTACTCTTATGTTGCTATTACTACAATTAATTTTCTCTTTTTGTTTCAGCGTCAAGCCGGCAGTTTTTGATCTCTTCCTTACAATAGCCATACTCGTGTATCTGAGTCTAGTCAATTTATTATTGAATAATTTTCCATATATCTATATGAACGTAACGAAAATAGTTAGCGCAAAGAAGAAATCATAAAAAAATTTAATCTTTGCGTCTGCCAAAAGAGAAATTCAGGATACGAAACTAAATTGCCTTCAATGAGGGGAATGACTTTTTTTTTTTTTTTTTTTTTTTTTTTTTTTTTTTTTTTTTTTTTTTTTTTTTTTTTTTTTTTTTTTTT
>JAOWBB010000001.1:2885345-2982167 GCA_028565995.1 Ricinus marginatus
CCCCCCCCCCCCCGGGCGCTGGAACCTGGCGATTCTGTGCAGTTCGGATTTTGAAGCAAAAATTTAATAATTTTTTTTTTTATTTTTTAACATTAAAGGTGATACGTGTTGTCGAATGGGATATTTTTTTTTTTTTTTTTTTTTTTATTATTTTCAGTCAGGCTCCCTTTCGCCCGCGCCTGTAAAGTTAGCAACCCTCCCATCCACAAGCAACCACCCCACGAAGACTTTCCACAAGAAGAAGTTGATAATCAAACATAAATAAAATACGAGAGGAATCCAAAAGGAAGGAAAGAAAAATGTAGAAAATGGTGATAAATATATTTGCATAATCATTTGAATTTGATTCAGAGTTTTCAAGCGCTGCCAACTTAGAAACTTCAGCTCATATTTTATATCAATTTATTATCCCATAATTTCAACAACCATAAGTCGAATTTCTTTTTTCAAAGTTGGCAATGAATTCGGAATACCGTCAGCGGAATCATCATCTCGGTTCCCCTCCTCGGAAAGTACTTCCAGAGTGGAATATGTATGTATGCACGCACATATATATATACACAAATACAGCAGATTCAATATTGTCATTCAGTGGCCGTTACACCTCGCTTCTAAGTCCTTTAAAGTCAATGTTATGGTTGATGTAGTCACGTTATATTATTTAAAATTTTTGACTTAATGAACACAATCAAACGTATTTTGTACCTATACCAGAAGATGTGCTTTAACATTGGCAATATGTGAATATGCTTTTCGCAAGGAGAAAGATGCTTCGATCGCTCATTTATCTGCTGAAGCCTTTCTGTTGCGTTCTACCGAACTGAGGGGAGCATTCTTCTGACGCAGCCGAACGATAAGGTTTTGCTTTGGATTAACGATGGCCGCGCGATAGCGCGGGCTTTTCCGGTTTCCCGAGGGAATGTCCACGGTCCTGGATCGCCGGAGCTTTCCACCCGCGCCGCCCGTTCCCCCGGAGGCTCTTTACCCGTTCGCTTTCTCCAGGTTTGCATTAAACGTAAGTCGCGCCTAAAGTGAATATTCAAAAATTTCTTTTTGCGGTTTTTTTTATTGGAGAAAAACACATAAAAAAGGATATTGCTAGACAGATGGCTCTTTGTGGCACGAAAAAAAGGCGCCAAATAAAGTTTTCCAAATCTTCACCCGAAAAAATACTGTTTTTCCTGCTTCGCAATATTCTTCTTCTTCTTCTGGACCGTGCTTATGGTAAATCGTTCTCTCCTTTTTCATGTTTTCCGTTTTTTTTTTTTTTTTTTTTTTTCCTCGTGAAAATTTTAAATTTTAGAAGCTTTTCCGGCAATCCAACGGATGGTATCGGAAAAAAGTTTCGAGTCCGTGAAAGAAACACAAATTTCGTGAGGCAGTTAACTGCAATGTCCCCGAATCCGAAATAAACGCAAACAACTTTTGGATTATGTAATAAAAAGAATGTAAAAATGAATGACTAAAATGTAAAATAATTATAATTAATAAAATACCTTTATTTTGCATTTGAAAGCCCGATATTAACGCTCTATTTGGTGGATACTTGATAAATAATGTAATAACTTATGTATTAGTAAAAAAAAATTTAATATCATAATAAATTATAAAAAATTCACGCAATGCTTCGAAGCAATTGTGAATTACACTATTTTAGAAATCAAAATTCGTTCATATTTCTTTGGCATTTTCATTACAAATATTCAGCTTTGATGTTTAAAATTTTAGTTTATTTGACGATATTGATATTTTATGTATTAATATTCTTCAGTTGCAGTAATAACGTCGAATGTAACATTAGACAATATTAAATGTATAATTTTATTTAATTAAACAGATTTGTAAGTCATTTATTTCATGTTTAATTAACTTTAAAATGTTTCATTATTGTTCTAGTAAGTATCTAAAGCTCATGTGTTTTTCCGCAAAAATATAATTTGCGACGTTTGATCCGGATTAAATGGGAGTTACGGTTGCGACGCAGTGATAGGTAAAGAGGTTGGAAAAAAAAAATTTTTTTTGAGCGTGAACCTTCACAATCCGACCCTGAAAATTGCATCAAGCTTTCATTATCATTATCAACGCTGACATTGTCGGAAGGAGAGCGAAATATTATGTTGATGAAATTTTCACGAAAACAAAATCAAGTTAAATTGAAAATGGGAAAAGAAAACTGGAGAAAATCAGCTGGAAGGGAAAATTGCCTTTGGTTTTACGAACCATTCATTTTGTTATAAAATTTATAAACAATGTTTGCCAATGTAAATTATACGAGCGGTGAGTTAGCGACGGTTCACCGAGACATCGAAAGCACCGGCAGCATTTTTCGCTCACGAACCTTCCAGTCTCTTCGTTTCTTACAGGTAATTTTATTTTTTTCCCGTCGCCCGAACATTGTAAGATTTTGATTCCGGAACATCCGAGGGATTAACAAGAGGATCCTGTGCCCGGGTCGCTTTGCCGGATTAGGTTTTACCTCCCTTCCATATCAACTAAGTGATCAAAAAATAAAATGGAACGCCGCAGAGTTTTTGGGCGGTTCCCTTGCTTCGGCTGTGGCTTTTTTCGGTTGCGGGAAATGTTTGAAAATCCGGAATGTTCGATTAGCCGAAAAGTGTAACACTTCTTGTAGTTGCCACAGCGATAAAGGCAGCGTGACATTTTGCAGACATTTCAGCCTCGACGAATGGTTGTTGTTTCCCCAATAGCCCAGAGCTAAAACAGATGAACATGTAACTCAATCAGAGCCTTTTTAAACGTTTCGCTGTATCAACTTTCGTGATTACGGCTCTAAATTGTCATCATTATTATGTCGGAAAGCACTTGTCGGCATACCGTTGAATTTTAGAGTAATTTTACCTGAAATAGAGCGGAAAATGAAACGTCAAGAATTATTGCTCCTCTTCGCAATATCCGACGACAAATCCCCTTTTCCCGGTGCTTCGGGAATAACCTTTTTTCGCGCTGCAAATGACAACCTCGTAATGGAAAAGAAAAATAAAATTTCGCATATAAGTTTTTTTTAAACGGCAAATGTGTGTTCATCAGAGATTTGTTTTACATTAGAATTTATGACGTGGAAAACTGAAAGAGAAAAATATTTACAACAGCAGCAGAAAACAAAAAATTGCTGACGGATTTCACGCCATTAAACTATTTTCAATCGTATTCACATTTTCAGCAATTTTTTTCTACTCATCAACCTTCAGCGACGCATTAACGTCTTTGTTAAAAAGGTTCTTCCCTGCGCCGTCCCTCGTTTAATATTTTTCCGCAACCGGCCGTTTTACATCACTGTTTTCTTACGGCAAAATGCCTTTTAGAGTTCATACATGTTCCGTCGATTGTGCCAAAAAGCATAAAATATAAATCCCTCAAATAAATGAGTTCCATTATTGATTTGCATAACTGCGAATCGAGAATATTGAGACGCACCAAAACTACATAATTATGGAGTTTGTAGATCCGCTGTAAAATTTTTTTCGTATATTCTCATATGAAATGTGAAAAAGAAAATGTTCGTACTTTCTACGTAATCGATCATATTCACGAAATTATTGAAACTTGAAATGTACTTTTTTTAAAACGTATACATTAAGGATGACTTTTGACATAATCTCATGAAACAAGACCTGGAGTATTCACTTTGCCGAAGAGAGATAATAAATAATGAGCCCGATTATTCAGAAGCCTTTTAAATCTCACAAAATGAAAGTAACTTTTAATTATTATAAAAATGTTAATTTGCATTACGTTGCTGAGGATATATGTGATTTCGTGATAATTTGTTATATTTAAGGAGCAATTGAATTTATCAGTATATAATGAGTTTTATGTGAACTGTGCACATTTGAATAAAAAAAATTCTTATTTACCATGTAATGATGTTTCTTATTATTCAGTTTCTCATGTGATATAAATATATATTTTTCGCGTCGAATTATTCACAATAATCGAGGTTCCTCTTCCCGATGGAAGCAAATCAATTTACAATTTCTTGCTGAATCCGTCCCTGAATCTCTGATTTATAAGCGATCAGCAATTTTTTCTCGTTTTGTATTTCTCGCATCGGTTTTCAATTTTACAGCAGCAAGACATTAACAATTCGTTGTTCGATATGGAAATGCTTCATTTAATTATGTTTTTCTCCGTTTATATATATTTTGGGCAGTATCAATCAGTGATTTAGATTGCAACATCTAAATCATTCGTGCTTCTAGAGACCAGTTCAAATGACAACGTCATATCTTGATTTACACTTTCATAAAGCTTGCGACACACATAAAATGTTGTATTTGGAGGTATTTTATGTTCGAATTGTGTTACTTGGTTATCCGTTTCACGGTTTTTCTTTTGAGAGATGAGGCTGATCGTGATTTAAGGTTGATCGTGACATGATTCGCAGAGATCGTGCAGTATGAAGAAAGAAATATAGTTTTTTGTTTTCTACTAATGGTCATTAATGTGGAAGAGGGATTGATTACAGGGTATTGAGGGCAACACACATGATTATGATGTGAAACTAGAAATGACAACCAAGACGAATTATACGAATGTGGGACTAAAAGCTCCTATGGCTGCATGCCGAAGGGGATTCTCCATGACAAGGGGTGGATTCTAATATCTCCCATGCTTGACTTGATTTCCGTCATGGGAAGGAACAAATTTTAGGACAATGACTCGTTTCCTCTGGTTCATATGCTTCATGTAAGTGATCTGCGGAACTTATTACGTAGCTAATTCATGATAATGACTCCGGTCACAAATATGTTAAATACACTGACATAAATATCAAACGGATTGACATTAATGTTATTATACTTATGAACATGCGAGGCTCTCGATTCTTATTATTAGATTACCGCATATTATTTTTATCGTATTGACATAATGACATTCGATTAAATTCGGATTTATTGATTGACCAATACAGATAATGAAAGAATAAAATCTTCAGGAAAATTATGCGTCTTACATAGCGGATGATGCTCGAAATAAATTTAAAATCAAATCATATTATGTGATCACTGTTCTATGATAAAGTTTTGAACGTAAGAGACTTATGGATGTGCTGTAGTAAGAAAAACCATGATATGATAGCGAAATATATACTTTGTGGTAGAATAAGAATGTTAAAATTTAGTGGTTACTAGTAAAGGAAAGCTCCTGTAATTTATAAACATCAGCTATTTTGCAGGAAACCCCCGAAGGAATTTAAATCGATCAACCCCTAAACGTTTATCAGTCATTCTCTTTACATGCAAACTTATTCATGATGACCTGAGGGATGAATATGATTATTCTCCGTCCAGATTTTCAAATTGCTACTTGAAATATGTTTGGGTGGGTTTTGTGGTCTCAAAAATTACATGCAGAGCCCCCTTAGAATTCATCCTGAATTTTCTTCCAGTTTTGTATGTAAAACTATATTCGATTTAGCATTCTAAAAGATTGTATTAAAATAAATATACTAAAAACAAATACTTTTAATAATCCATATAGAAAAAATATGTTAAATGCTTTCTTCTCCATCGAGTTCTTTCTTCACTTAATTTGACCCTAGATTAAAGTAGGAATAAATAAAATATAAGAATTCTTGATTTACGTAGTTACATTCATAACATACAGTTTCGCAGCCATTTCTTACAAAATACTCAAATTAACCTAAAATTATTGAATGCGATGCTATTATTTTCTGCGATAAAATTTAAATACGAAATTGGGGAAGAAGATAGAGTTCTTGTTATTAGATATTATTTTCCATATAGTCGTAGGCATGGCACGCTCTTCGCTACAGAAAATTACAACTTGATTAACAAGGAACATGCATGCTATACATTGTAATATTGTATCTTATCTGAGCATTGTTATGCAAAGTTTGTATACTTTAACCAAACTTAAGACATAAATAACGTTTGCAATAAAGATGCTTCGTGCTTCCAACCATAACGTCTTTTAATAGTTTTACTTTCTTAAAATTCCTCTTTTCTCTCCTCTCAAGCACTCTTTGCAATAATTCATTTCAATCAGGAAGAATGAAATATCATATTCCGAATTTGAGTTTTAATAACCGAATTTTGATTCCTTTTGTATTTTCTTTATAAATTAGACTCAAAATGTAGTTTTTCTTAAGGTTATGAATGAAAAGAATGAGTATCAGTCTTAATAAGATAGCTTTTTTTTAATATAACAATAATAACAATCTGAACTAAGAATTTTTAAAATTATTCCTATTTATTAATGAAATTTTTTTATCCCACAGGAAGAAATACAAATGTTTTCATTGCACAATGTACAAACACCTTATAATTTTATTATGATTACCTTTACTTTTACATTAGAAACACGTTTTATTCTTGTCCGATTTTAATATAATATATTTTTGAAAGCATAACTTACGAATTCCAAATGATTTGAAATATTTTTCGGAAATAAATATGAAAAATATCTTTATAATTGATGTTGAAACTTTTTCTTTGACTGCAACTACGAGTGTTATCATAATGCAAACGTATTACCAATATTAGCTATTTTCCGAGTTTTTTTTTCTATGAAAGTGTGATATATTATGAATGAAATGAAAAACAAGCAAAGACAACAATTTTGAAAAATAGAACCTTCTTAAGAAGAACAGAACAATGATGATTTCAAAACGTTTTACTCACACTCTCACACGCTGTGTATGTGTGTACATTTTTATGTAAATTACTCTTTATACAATATTTAATTTAACCTAGTTTAAATGTCTTTTTGCCCAAAAATTTCTTGCTCGGCTCGGAAAATATTTTTTTAGAAAATATAAATAGTCATAAGAAACCATTTTGGAAAAAAAGAGAATTTTTAAGTTATTCAGGATAATTTTATTATTTGTTGGGAAAGAATTTGATTTTTGACGACATAAAATATGCATCTCACCTCTTACATATTACTATACATGGTGTCCGTGAGATATCATAACAGCGTTTTCTAATACCTCGTTGCCATTTTATCGCTGTACTTCATTACTCATATCGCCCTATCCCAGATTATACTACTAAAAAGCTTACTTTTCCAAATTTTTTTAAGTAAATATCGATTCTTGATTTCATATTTTATTTATCTTTCTTATTTTCTTTTTCTTTGTATTTCTAACAGCGAGTTTTTTGTTCTCCGAATACTACCGAAATAGCTGTCAAGATGTCGTGTGACTTTCTGCAAAAATATTTAAAATGTTGAACTGCTAAAAATTATATTTAACTTAATGATCACTAAAATAGTCTAAACTATCAGAAGGTTTCTGGGCCTCAGCAGAAAGGCGCTTAGGACAGAAGATATTCAAGAAGAGTCACTTTTCGAATAAAGAACATCGATTAGTGCAGAGCTTTGTGGAGCACATTTTAAGTTAAAAGGGAAAATATGCGGGGGACATATGTGATGCTTCATACGGCAATGCATCACAAATTTAATTTGCGAAATGGATCACAGCACTTATAAATAATATCAAAATCTTTTGCTGTTGAACTTCGGTCCCCTCAGACGACAGGAAAACTTTACACTCCTCGATTTATTTCCTCGCCTCTCATTTGAACAAATTGCTTTCATCTCTGCTCTCTTGGACTGCTCTTGATGGCTCAGGCTGACTCCCTTTTTCTCTGGGAAATCTTTTCATATCGTGTCTTATTCTAAAATCAAATCTTTAACGATTTACAACTATAACTTAAAATAAAATCATACGCGTACGCGCATAAATCTGAAATGTTATTTGATTTACGTAAGAGAAACAGCATTAAAAGACAAAACCAAACTTACCACGTTCGGCGTGAATGAATAAACTGAAAATATTTCTTTTAAGGGAGAATATCAGATCCTAAACGAATGTTTAAAAAACAAGTATAACATTTTGATTACTTTCAAAAGGGCATTTCGAAATTATTAATAAAAAATTAAAATATTTTAACTGTATGTAAACCAGTTATGTCCAATATATTTATGTACAGGTGGGGATCTTTTGATGAGACAGAATGCCACAGAGATCGTGTACCTTTGCAACCTCTGTGCGAGTGTCAAAGACAAACGAAAGGAAAACATATTTTTTGCCGTTTCCCATTCTTCTGCCATTTCCGAAATATTTATAATTCTTTCACCAAAAATGCTCAGTCGGAGCTTGCGACAGAATTGAACATAAGCTTCACTCTATAAAAGACAATGGGAGCGACATTTGTATTTGCTTGCTCACTGTGACTTCTCCAAAATTTAGCATATCAATGAAAATAACTGGTTCTGAAATTATTTAAATCTGTCGCGTAAAGAGCTTTCACGAAAAAAGATATTTTTGGAAATGGCTAGGCAACCACACTAGCTGTTGCCTGCACAATACAAAGAAAATATAAATATTTTAACGGCGCACTTTGCTTTATGAAATTTTTAATCAGACCGAAGAAATTCAGAATTTCCCTGGATAAAAATCCGGTCGTCAGGTATTTACATATTATATTTACGTTTTCGGGGCATGGTTTTTTGTTTTTTGAAAATTTGACAAGCGCGAATGAACAATAAAGTGAAGTAATGTTATCGATTGATTGGCACTTTATCGGTAATCCGAACATAACATTTACAAGCGACCATTTTAACCGCTTATAATTTTTCGTTTGGACGAGTATAAAATACACGCATAGAAGGCGTCGGAATCAGATAATCTTGATCGCGGAAAAGCAAGAAGAGCTTCCTCTTACAACAGAATCAACCCTTAGGAGAGCAATCGGTTGGGACTTCTAATTAGATCGATGAGCGATTAACTCGCGACGGTTTACGAAAGAGAAAAATGAAAAAGTGGGGGTGGAAATCACATAGGGGAAGAAGGGTAGGGGGTTGGTTACGGGTTTAAACTCAATCTACGCTAGACCATCCTAAATGAATTGTATTCAATCAGATAAGTAGAGAAATCATTTTTCTGTCTTTATGAATTATGGAACAATATTATTGTTATCTTCTTTTTTCAACCCCCGATTCTTCCCTGTTGAACCGAAGCTCTGCTTTAAAAAATTTTTCTTCTTCAACAGAAAGATTATTTTCCACGGTTCGAAGCGAGCTAAATGATAATTTCGGCAAATCCCCAGGTTTAACTCGCAGAAAATGCAGGGCAGTCAGTTTTCAGGTTCGGATTTTTCGAAATTTCTTTTTTTTTTTCGTCAATATCACGAAGTCCAGGGGGCAATTTTCGCGTTGTATGTACATATATACTGCAACAATGAACGCGGCTTTTTTTTTTTTTTTTTATTACTTCCGATGTATTATCAAACCCGCGTATTCATAACCTCGGGCTTAAAAAGCATTACAAACAATGAATGAATTATCACGTAAGGACCGAATGTGCTTCCCTTCTGTAGGCTTTGATAAGGTCATCATAAAGACAATAAATCAGTAACGCTAAGCAATGAGGGCTGCTCTCCTCCGCAGCCTTCCTTCCGGGGTGCATAATAAAAATCTCACTTTTAATATTGAATTCTTCTTCGTCGTGCACTTTCTCGAAATGCGAAAATATAATGTTGCTCTCACGCATCAATGGACGAAAAAGTGGGAAAAGGACGATTTGCATGAGAAAGATGTTAGGCGCTGAACTGAGAGTGTAAATCAGAATATCAACGTGACCCTTAGCCATCCGATTACCCCTGATCTACAAACGAGGGTAAAATATGTAGCGGTTATAATCATATTAACGTCGACACTTCCATGCATTAGTTACCCCTGCAAATATCTTATTAGCTCCCAGTTTCTCTCTCTCTTTTTTTTTTTTTAAGCACCGTTTCCGATTTATCGAGCCCCAGGATTCAACGCTTCGAGTACCTTTTTCCGTTTCGAGAATGACGCGAAGTGAAATGCATCGTTTGCGTACCGTAAAGTTGGCAACGGCCAAAAACGGCGGGGCTGGAACTTGGAATCCGATAAGAGGAACGTTAAAAACAAAAAAATTTTTTTTTTTTTTCCTTATTCTTCATTCTTCTAATTAAAAAACGGCAAATATTATAAGGGAGGAATATGTATGTTAGTACGTGAAACATTTTCTGTTCTTTTTCGCAAAAAGAGGAGAGAGAGAGAGAGAGAGAGAGAGAGAGCTAAATTGAAACGGAGGCGCAAACCGGAAATTATTCAAAACTCTACTGAAACAGATGACAAATTATCATGCTGTAAAATAAACATATTTATGGAAATAGAATGCAAACGAGTAAAGTTTAAACAATGGGAAAGTAAATTACAAAAATACAAATCACAACCGGGAAAATTTTTTTCCTTATTTATGTCGATGGCTTTGATTAAAAGCCAAGTTTCACGATTTGATTAATTCAGATATCTGGAATGTGCCCAATACCAGAGAATAAAAATCGAGAAGGCGGCAAAAGTGGAAAAAGATTTTAAAAAATATTTCTTACTTCTGCAATATCGTACAATGCACAAACTGTATTGGAGCAAATCCCGAGGAGATAAATGTTACACACTATATTTTTAAGCTGAAAATAATGTAATGTTAAGACGGTTAAAAATGGAGATTTTAACGAAGCTGCGGTTTGAAATGTTTAACTGAAGAAAATCGCGAATGGGGAAAATTTCGCATAAATTTTTCAATCATTTCAATTCGATTGCCAAACATCGCGGCTTTGAAAGTTATATAACTTACCTCATCAGTGCCACTTACATGTCTTATATAAAAGAACTGCAAGTGCTAACGCGATTGCAAAGTAAAATACGCGTTTGCAAGAGGTGTAGGTGACGGGGAGCTGGTAATGGCGTTCGATAAGCAAAATTGTGCAAGGCGCTGTTCGGTTTGTTAAAAAGGATTTCCGGATTTTGAAACCCGGCGGGATCTTCGAATTTTTCCGGGCACAAGAATTTTTCCAATTTGCAAAAAGGATTTCGCTTGACAAAAGTGATTCTTTCTTCCATCAGACGCACCAGGAAAAAAAAAAAAAAAAAAAGAGGCAAATCCCCTTTATGCGTCCATTCCAAACACATCCATTTGCGGCACTTAATCACCGCCCCATTCAGCTCAAACTCTTTTTCGTTCCACGTTTTGATTTAGTGATTTCCAGGTATTATTTTCGGATGTAAAATAAAAAAAAAAAAAATTCACGTAAATAATTTCAAAAAGCGTCGCCGAAGACCGGGAAATCCCAAAAATTCCGGAAGGCATTTTCAATGGAGAATTCGCGGTCAGAAGATGAAGAGCAAACAGATAAACGAACAGATACAATGGGACGCAAAATATAAAATGGAAAATATCTGAACGTGCTCAACCAACCGGAAACGTGATGTCATTGGTTAATGGCTGCTAACAATCACTGCCTCCTTCTTTCTTCTTGTTTTGCTATTTCCGTTTCGCAAGCGGTCTTCGACTTCCGCTACTTTCCTATCTCTATTTGTAATTGTTATTTGCTGAATGTTTTATTGTCTTCCATTGTTTTTGAAAATCTCGTTTTCTCACCGCCTTCGGCGATTGTAATAAAGGGCAGGGCTTTGTCATAAGGGGCGATATCTACCTCGATCTTCGATTTCGGCTTGCTTCGCGAGGCTTTTCAGTGTCTCCGATCCCGCGGGGATCCTTGCCCGCGAGGGGCACCTTTTCGAGACGGGGTGCATTTCCGAAGGGAATAAAATATTTCAGTCGGAAATCCGAATTCAGTCAGTGGCCGCTTTGGAAATGAGAGTTTGAACGGAACCGGAAGCGGCGTAATAATCGACCGTCGAACGATTTCCAGGTTTGCGGTGTCCTAACGTCGAGCTTCTCCGATCGCCTTTTTAATCCAGAGATCGCGGCGGCATTGTCGTCGCGGTCCTTCTTCAGTTTTCCTTGCCGGAGCGGTGCGTCGGTTGCGATAATCCGTCGCGAGACAGAAGTCGCATCATCGAACGGATTTAAGATGGCGGATGGAAACCCCGGAGAAAGTCAGTTAAATCCTTTTTCGATCCAAACAGTTTAGTGCCTTTTCCAGAAAAAAAGAAGAGATTGTGAAGAAGGACTGGAAATTCATTCGAAAGAAGATATAAAGAAATAAAAATATTATTTAGTGTGAAGATGGTGTGGGATCTACAATATGGGAGGCGTTGGAAGCTGATAACAGTCATGCGAGTGTGGGTGCCGCGGGAGGGCTGACGCGGGAACGGGAAGAGGGGGGGGGAGGAAGGAATTTTTCTTCGTTTGGTAGCGCTCTCGGCTAACCGGAAACACTTTCCCGCTCTTCCCTCCAAAAAATTTTCAAATGCGATAAAAATGGACGAGGAAAAACGACGATCGGTTTTAATTTTCGATTCTTTTCTTATCTTGTGCGTGAAATTAATCGAATTCTCATTCGGAGAGATTTTAATTCAACTTTTTAAAACTTTTTCCCCGTTTCTGCTGCTCAATCGGTTTTCTCTCGCTTCGGCCTCGATAAGGGAGCCGCGGCCTCCGCTGGCCGACGAGCGCGAAAGATTCTCGCCGGGGTTTTTATCTCGGGGAGATTAATCGCCTCCGAAGGCGGGAAGATCGAAGCCCTCCCCACCCGGGAGCGGGCCCGCGGGAATTTTTAACGAAAATCCGCCGCGGGACTTTTCGGTACGAACCCGAGGAGAAAGAGTATCGCGGAGGCAGGGAGACACCGTTCCCAGAAGCAGCCCCCTCCTTTCACCCTGCCCCCGTTTTCCTTTCCCATGCCTTTAACCCCTCCCAATGAATGAACCGCAACAAATCCAGAACGTCAGTCTTAGCTTCCGGATAATACCGTAACTAATTGTTTTCAATTTACATATTTTGCTCGTATATTTTTCAAAATATTCCCCAGTTCGCTTTCGTTTCGGAGATCTTTGATATTCAGTATTGCCTCTTGGTTCGTTTCCCCGGGCCCGCCGCCGCCCCGGCAGCGCGCTCGTCCCCATCCTTCGGCTTGTGCCACGACACGTCGCGTTGATTTACCTTCTCCGACTTTGGTGCGGCTTCGTCGCGGAATTTGCTTTTTTCATGAGGATCCCGGGACCGATTCAAAAATTACCGTCCGACAATTCCGAGAGCACCGCGACTTAACTCGATGAAGATGCTTCCATTCAATTTCGGATCTTACATAAACCGGAAACGGTTTAAAACTTTGCATCGCGTACGAAGCAAACGTCCCGGCCTGTGCTCCGAAACAGTCACCTTTTGTTCTTTCTGCCCGGGCTGCTGTGCATTTCCCGGGCAAGATATCGCTTGAATTTTTCTATGCAATCTCGTATCTCACTTTAAAACTTCTAACGTCTCCCTCATTTATCTGATTTTTACATTGTCGGTAAAAGAGATTTCAACGGATTAAATTCGACATTTACGGTGTAAGCTTTAACCGGATATCGCTGACATGTAGTTATGCTACTCCGGTTTAAGGGATTAGTTGAAGTTTTTCTAAATTAACGCATTAACTGCCTGCCGGAAAACTGAAAGGTACCTGGCGCAAACGTCGTACGCACTTCGAATCCATAAAATTGCAACCTGTCAATAGATATTATTATGTACGCCAATATATAGCGCGGCTCGGGGATTTATTTCGCGGTTGGAGAAACTTGAATATATATATATATCTATATAAGCTGCAAATCCATTTTCTTATTTCTTTATTCTGTTCTTAGGTTTATACTTAATATCAAATTCGCACCAGAAGACTGCCGCATTCATTCCAGAGCAATTGCCGTGGATCTCGCGTGGTCCATTATTTACTGATTTTTGTTTTTTATTTAGAATTTTTATATCTTTGTGACTCTAGGGTAAGAGATGATTTTCAATTTTCTATGAAAATCCGTGAATACACTTTGTTATTTAAATATAGCATAAAAACTTGGCTGATTAGTCCCGAAATGTGTCACATCTTAAATATCTACCTTTCTCTGGTACATTCCGCAAAGTGAAGCCCATCATTTTTTCATGTATCTTGGGTCTAAATTTTCTTTTTTCTCGCTGCCTTTTTCTTCCTTTTTTTTTTTTTTGAATAAGAAGAAAAATTTTCTTACTTATCTGAAGCAGGAAAAAAAAGCTTGGTCTTCATAATTTTTAAAAGTAGGGAAAAAAGGATCGGACGAATTACAAACGAAATGCATGATCAATATTAAATAATTTATTAAATTTCTAATATCACATTAAAAGAATGGATAACTTTCCTAATTATGTTTATATGCAATACGTAATTTTTTCTACTTCTACCAATGATAATAATGGTTTTTGCATACAGTTTAAATGATGGATACTTCTCCGAGAGGTAAAATCAAAATTCGATTCCTATTTAGAGTTTTTCCTCTCCACGCCAAAGCCGGGAGCAGCATCCCTGGAATCCCTGCTCTCTCTAACAGCATCGGGAACCTTTATTTTAATCAAATGAAGGGTTATTATTCGAATATTTAAATTAAATGGTGCAGAAACATCCGATAGCTACCGAATGTTTCCCAATGAGATTTTCATTGTTTCCTGACTGGTATAACAGATGGCTGTTATCTACTATATAATGTCTCCAAATAGGAAGAATCTTTCTGTCTCTGTCTGTCTCGTTAATCTTCTACACCAACATTATTTTTTTATAACTGAAAACTTCTTTTGTGAATTAAAGACCAAACAAAATATTTAAACTTTGAAAAAAAAAAGTATAACCATGAAGCTACAATTTGATATTGTAAACTGAGCTAAATTTTAAATTAATGTAATACTGTTTCGTGTATCATATTTATAACAATGTTTAGGCGGTATGGGTAGTTGTTAAAAGCGTAAGATATCGTATGAAGCAATATTTAAAGCAATATTAAACAAAAATCGTTGGCCATCGCCTTTTTCGAAGATTACTAGACAACAATGCGCATAAAACATCACGGACCGAACAAACTTAGTCCATCGTATTGAATGCTGTTTGGCAATGAAGTATTTCATAAATAAATCGGGAAATACAATCCTCGAACAAATTTAATTTTATTGTTAAAATCTATAAAAATTAATTTTAAAAATTACTGAAAATGGCCATATTAGCAACAGCCGATAATCTATGTCTGTAATATTTTCCTGTTCCATTTATGAGTAACATGAAAAGCTTTTGAGAAGATTCTTTTTCGAATTCAGACTTAATATTCCGTCTAAAATAATTTTAAAGCTTACTGATTTCGTTGAATCTCAGAAATATTATTCAACCAACTAGAACAATTAATAAAAAATACACTTAAAAAATAACTAACAACTATAAATGAATAATTAGTTCCTCAGATCGGTTTCGGCATCAATGTTGTCTCCTTCCTTGTCTTGGTGCGCCGTCATGTGCCTGGTCAAGTGATGCCGTTCGCGAAAACTTTCGTTGCACACCGGGCACTTGAGCTTGTCCAGCTCACGTCGCCTCCTTAGCTGATCCGTGTTGGTGTGATCGTTTTTGTGATGGGACCTCATGTGGTACACCAGGTCCGAAGTCATGCGGAAGGATACGTTGCATTTGGCGCAAACATTTTGAGCGGGCAGAGTCAGAGCGGCAAGCGACGGCGGAAGCAGCGAGGCGGTTACGAAACTCGTCGGCAGAATCGGGTTCGTACCAAAAATCGGGGCTGGAATGAAGTTCTGCCTGTTCAGTCCGACGGGACTGATGAGGTTGTTCCCGAGGAAAAGCGGCGTTTTCTCCATTTCCCTCTGGTATCCCTGGAACCTGGGTCGCTGCCCCATGACGTTTGCGAACGGAAACGCGTCTTTCGGTCTTGGTTCCTTTTTTTGCCGCAGGAACTCGGGTATCACATTGATTTTTTTCTCTGGATCGTACGGCGACGGAGTTCTGATCGGGTCTATGGGCGACGGCGACCTCGATTCGGAAAGCTTGGAAAATCCGATTCCGACTTTCTTGAAAGCGCTCCTGATTGTTTCGCTCTCGTAGGGCTGCGGGTCGATCGGAGTGCTTCGATTTCCGTCGTCCATCTTTTCAGGCCTCGCGGATTTTCCGGGTTTTTCTTCGTCCGGCGATATGAGAAAAGCAACATCGAAACTTCTTTTTTTTGGAAGGATCGTGATTCCGTGATCTAGAACGTCCTGTTTCTTACCGTCTGAGCTGCTGGAATCGGATTCTTCCCGACCGCAGTAACTGTAATTGGTCTGGTTGTTGTTTAGAATAGATACGGAAAGTCCAACGTAGGGAGGAATGGCCATTATCATCTGGAAAAAGAATAATAAACAATTTAATGAGGGATCATAAGCATGTTTATGCGATATATATCGAGATTCATTCAATTGCTTCAAGAGACATATGCTTTATTTTTAAAATTTCAATGAAATGAGATCTCACCTTAAAATTTTTATATCCTGATAATAAATTCTGGTTGGAAATGAACACTTAAGAACTTTATTTGGTTTTTATATAAACTGCGATCATAACGACGGCAAACAAGTGACTAACAAGTTGTTATTGCAGCACCGAGAACACTGGAGTTTTATATTAAAAAGGGAAGTAGAAAAAGAAAGAGAAAAAACCTATTGTCGAATCTCCGTAACAAGTGTTTTCATTCCACCCCTTATTGTTTGCTTAACCCTCGCTTATAGTCACAACAAAACCGCTTCTTGAATTTTTTTATTAACATTTTTTTTTGATATTTTAAAGAGATTTCCTTGTTGAATTTTGCGTGCGCCACGTTCATAATTTTATGTATCAGCTTTAGTACAATATCTAATTTTTAGAAGGAGAAAATTGTTCATGATAATAAACGAAGGGATGTTGCGGGAACGTTGTGTCTTCAAATCTGTAAGGCGGAAAAGATGGAAAACAACATTGTAAATGTAAAGGTTGTATGTTAAGCTAATAAACTCCATTTCAGTGGGCGGGTTGTAAGTTCGACCAATAGGAAAATAGCTTTCCCGGAAAACGTGATTTTCCTCTTTATCCATTTTAAATAAAAATCTGTAATCTTCGGTCTCAAATTTTTTTTTTAATTTATACAGTTGTTTTCTTCAGACTACGTTTTAAGCATTTTTATATGCTTTTGTCAGTCTTTTGAATTTTACGATTAAAGAAACTTTCATTGCATGTAATGAAATCACACTTTTGCAAAAGGTATAAGTCAGGTTGAAACTAAAGCTATTTTTTTATGTGCCGTTTACACCATAATACACTGCTAACATGTTAAGAAACATTTTTTATTTAATTAGAATATCGTAAATGGAAATACTTTTGCCCGATATATCTGAGCGATTTCAATGTGAGAAAATTAACAGCTGTATTTCATTAGTTATTTCATTCGAATGCTTTAATTATAATATTTTAATAAATATTGACAATATTTTTAATAATGAATATTTTTGACCGTTGGTAATATGAGCCCGTTTCATTACGCCACCATACAAACTTGTAGAATTTTTTACATTGCTTTTCTGCACCCATACAAAGCACTTTTACGTTTTTTCTTATATATTTGTTCCTAAAAATTTTATTTCATTTTATTCTTTCTGTTCCATTAGTAACTCTTTCGGTTCTTATTTAATAATAATATATAAATAATATATCTGTATTGAAATTATAATGAGCAAGTTACGGACAAACGGATTATTTTACATTACAGTTTATTGTTTCTTTAAATAAAATATTATTATATTAATAGTGGGATTTATTAATTAAGGCCATTGTTACATTCTTTATTTGTTATGCAATCACATGGAATATAAAATAGTTCTGATCATAATTCTCATAAATTGTAAAATACCTAATTTATTATGAAAATAACTGGGAGATTTAACAATTAGTATAAAAGAAGATTTTCCCTGATGATTTTTTTTGACTAGTTTCATCTGCTTTAAAAACTTATGGTTATAAGCTTCAATTATAATAAAAAAAGTGACTAAACAAAACTTTTCTACTTCATATTTCCAGTTGAACTTATTAATAAGGAAAACTGATTCATGTTTGGTTTAATATATCGCCGAGGAGAGTGAGCCTTCATAAGTGTTTCCGTAAAGATAAATTCCTGTCTGGTGGAAAATGTGCCACAGAATTATGAAACTCTCGAAAATGTGCTTAGTAGGAGGGTGAATTCTGAGGGATCTCAAAATTTCCGCCTTTTTACGACAAATAATATTATTCTGACAAATTGAATGAGTGCATTTATCTATCGACACTTCGGTTTAACAGAAACGTGTCATTATGCCTTCCGACCACGTGCCGGCAATACGTGACACGTGCATAACTGCCGTAGAATCACATGATCATCAATCTGTTATCAAATCAACCGCGAGCGTCTTTCCCGTATCAACTGCAGGCGTGAAATTCCTTCCCTTAAGACCGACTTGGGGTCACATTGTGCGATCGCTGGTTCGAATCTCCGCGCGCAGCATTAGTTCTGGAGCGGAATGATGGATTGGGCGAGACGAAGAGCTCAAAAAGGATCGGATGGGATTTCATCTCGGAAGGAAAACTCAGTGTTACGTCTTATTTAACGACGGGGACAAAGGAATAAAGCAAGAACGAGTTTAACAGTAAATAAATGTTTAAATGGCCCAGTGGGTCCATTACAGTGCTTAGGCAGAGCTTTAAAACTCCGGTTGGACTTTGTCTTTTTTGTGAGACTTTAATTTTAAAAAGTTTCATAAAGATTCTTTTTTTTTTTTTAATTCACCCGGAGTTGGAGCCATAAATATACTTTATATAGTATATTCCGGTCGGTGACTGAGTTACCAATAAATTATTTTTTATGGAGATTTTTTCCTTATTTCAATTCCAACTGCCTCTCTAGATGAACAATATTCTTCCTCTGACATCATTGTATTCCATTTTTTATACTCCATTGTAAAAAAATTTTATTTCTGCGTCAGCGACGTATCCAGCTTCTAATCTTATTTTCTTCCCATACTTATGCGAGTTCGCACCAGTTCTCGGCTTGAGTTTTATCTGCGATCAAGGAATCGCTACTTTAAACGGGAAAATATAACGAGAGTGTTGTAAATGTGATGCAACAATCGATATCAAATCTTAATAGTATAATGCTTTTAATATTGTATTCTATGCTAATATTATTTTTAATAAATATTTTTCAAAAATAAAAGTGATTACCTTTTTTTTTTTGTTAATGTTTAATTATTTTAGATGGAAAAGAAAAAAAATTATTTGACGCGTATTTACTTTTTAAAATGTTCATGTTATCATAAGGTAAGCAGTTAGATAATAAATTTTCAAGGGTAGGAAAATCAATCAACAAAATAAAATATTAACATTTGGGACGGTTGACAGTGGTGAAAAAAACTAACGAGAAATTTCAAGCTGTTACATATAATTTAATTTTCAAACTTTTAACGAGATTTGATATATATTAATTTGATTTCTATGTCGTAATCCCATGGAGCTCTTACGATCTTCCCATTAGTAAAAAGAAAGAGATGCATGGGAGATCAGCAAGTCATTATGTGCCTGTTCTATGTCCTCAAACTGCTTAAGAAATTTAACTCCGATCGAGATATCATACAATTTGCTGCACGTATACACGCAGCTAAGTTTGAATTATTTTTTTTTGCGTCAGATATTACTTTAAATTTTTTAGACCTCTGTTAAGAAAGTTTCTTTTGAAAAAGCTTTTACATTAGCGGCGATTAGATGAAAAGCCACATGCACTGATATTCGAGAGATAAAATCACTAATTCGCGTAAGTTAAGAATCGGTTTTCTATCTTTCTCGCGAAGCCATTGTTTTATGGTTAATGAAGTTGAAATACAGATTGTGTTAACAAGTTCATTATTAACAATGTTCTTTATAATGGAAGTGGAATGCTCCGGACGCCAAGTCAACCGAATGCGGCTTAATTGAAAATAAAAAATTATTCTTTAGCAAAAAGGAGGAAGCGAAGGGAAAAAAATGGTTTTTGGCGCGAGAATTGGAAAAGCTCCTTCGCATTTGAATTTGTGCTTCGCCAAATCCTGCCAAATATTCGGGAGTCCCTGCCGGGAAAGCTCATTATGTTTTCTCCAGGCTACCCGTCTTTCCTTTTTTTGCGGCAATCATCAGTCACTTTTTCCCCACAGCGAAGCTCTGGTTTTGCTCCATCGAACGGAGTTCTCGTCTCCCAGGGCGGGAAATTTTGGGAAAATATTTCCCTTATTAAAATTAATAGCCGAAGAAGATAATAGTTATGCAGTTATCTTATTGCTGACTCAATATCTCCATCTCTCTGTTTTTCGCGTATTGTCTTCTTGCTGGGCTTTCATTTTCTTAGCCTTATCTGGCAGTCGGTGTCGAAACCAGAATTCTGCCTTTTTCCCTGCGTGATCGCTAATAGTGAACGGGAAAAATTCCTTAAGCAGTCGGCGATTACTGTAAATCACGTTTCTTAATTATTTATTTCTAAGCCGTGCAGCAGCGTTGATTTCTGCCGGTAACTAAGCAGTCAGCCTCATGAGGATTTTTTAAAATCGCATTTAACGTTTCGGCTTTTGCGCCGGGCTCAGATCTTAGGTTGAATATATATTTTGCCGGCGTGAGCGATTATTCATTAAGAAACTGGAAAAAATAAAAATTATTTTCATTTCACGCAACATTTCTCGTCGGACATTTGGGTGACACGATTTATAAAACGAGCAAGTGACTTTTCCTTAACAACAGTTTGAAAGGCGAGTTTGCCACAATGGAAAGTGATGTTAGCAGAGAACAGGTTGATTTTACAAAGGACAGATGGTGGATTTTTAAATGGTGAAGGGTAACATATACTTATCAGTGAATACCGCTATCCTGGGGGTTGAAACTAGCGTTCAATGGGGTCGTACTAACTAGGCTAGGAAATAAGAGGGATGGTGAATATAGGGTGAGTCAGCAAAAAATGTAAAAGGTCTTAACGCTGGGAAGCAAATTTTCGCTTTTCGATTAATAGTTTCATTTTCTGTGCTCTGGTAAAAAAGCAATAAAACCTTAAGGCATTTTCCAATCTCGGTATCTCTGAGGAGAAGGTACGAAATCAGTTGAGTACGAATTTGGCAAAAGCATTAGGAACCACCCTGTTTTAAAGAGTGGGTAATTTTCAAAGCGGGATTTCCATCCCTGTGAGAGGTACGGAGGGATAGTTATATTTTGATCAACACAAAGCAGTCTCTATAAGGGTTCTTTAGGGATTCTCCATTCAATCAGTAACCTTTTTATTTCGTATTAAAATCTTATGTTCTTCACCATATGTCCATTTCAACCGCATCCATGTGTTCTCGTAACTTTTCCTGGGTGAGATTCAATCTGTTTTTTTCTATCGATTCGTTTTTTTTCCAAAAGGCAGAGCAAGGTTGCCGCATCGTCAGGCGTTTTGGAAATGGTAATAAGAATAATCGTAAAATGAGGAAGGAGCCGAGCAGATGAAAAAGGCAAATACCTGCGGAAAAGCGGCGTGGAAGTGGAAAGCTAAAGCTTGTTATCTGCAACGCCAAAAGGGAAAAACTTTCTCCTGGATAAGACATCAAATTTATCAATGTGACGTCATCTCGTTTAGATAATTGAATCAAATTTACATGACTTACTCTTTCAGTGGAATCTCCGTTCACAATGGAATTTTAACTCCACTTTTATTTTCCTCAATATTTCGGCTTTTTTTTCCTTTTCCTTTATAACATTCGACGCTACACAAACTGCTTGAAATTTTCATTGAT
Source organism: Ricinus marginatus (assembly GCA_028565995.1). Taxonomy (NCBI): domain Eukaryota; kingdom Metazoa; phylum Arthropoda; class Insecta; order Psocodea; family Ricinidae; genus Ricinus; species Ricinus marginatus. The sequence continues at coordinate 2,906,929 of JAOWBB010000001.1, forward strand.
ATTCGGCAATTCATTTTTGAAGCGCTAACATAATTTCGGGCTGCAGAAGAAAAATAAATGAATGATATGTGGCAGAATAAACTGTAATAGGCTTGTAATAAGATTATTTTTAAAAAATCATATTAAAGAAATGAAAAATATGAATTGATGTTGTCAGTGGTGTAACACAGAAGACTGTAGAATTGAAAAAAAAAGAATGTTACAATCATATATTAGTTTTAATATATCTGAATCCCGCAGTCATTATGCTGTTTGTAAAATGGTTGGACTGGACCAAGAAATTGGATTAGATTTTCTGCTTTTATTTTCTCCTGTATTATTTCTATGTTATATTCAAAGTAATAATTTTATATTTTTATTTTTGATCGCCTTTGCTTACATTTTCATGTACATTCTAATCGTGACTGAAGTTTGACGGCGAATTTTAGAAGATAATGTTTAAAAAAAAAAATTTGCTTCAAAAGTCCATTCAGAGGCAGAAAAATTCAACATTGTTCAGTCATATTGTATACTGATAAATTATCTATTTTCCCGATATTGTAAGTAAGAACGGCTTTGTCGAAACGTATATGAATGGATCAAAAGCATGACTTTAAGAACAAATAAATTTTTCATCTGAATATATATATATATATATATATATAATATTTGAACTGTTTATGCTGAAATGAGGCAACCGCTGGAAACAGCAGTATCTTTTTTGTTCTTAGCATTACTTTTCGATATTAGCAACCGAATTCAGTCGACGGATAATGGAAAAAGGTTGCAGGGCACTGTGAACCACTGCCTCGGTAAAATTGCAACTCTTTACTGTTAGCCCAAGTTGTTAGATAACAATAAACGACTCACTTGAGTGAATCTTTCTTACTTCACCCACTATCTACACAGCTTGTTCACTGACTCATTTAAATTATTTTTCTTCTTATTTCTTAATGAGTTTCGCTTATTACAGAGTCTCTCAAAGCGACTCGTATGGATGCTAACATGAGAGATGGGGCCAATTCGAAACTTTATTCTAATTACTATTTATAAAAGTTTATTTAAGATAACATACGTTTTTCATCAAGATTAGGGGCTGCACAAAGGAGATGAAAAAATATATCGATGAATAGGAACAAATGGTACACAACCATAGATGAACAAACCCCGACACCATGTGTTACTCCGAATCTGGCTATATACGATCAATCAGTTTGTCAAGTCAACCGCATCGAGCTTTTATTGTTTACAGTGCATATGGAAATGGATTTTGTGAAGGACTCACATGAATTGGTCCCTTGTTTCTTCCCATTCGAACAATTAGGCGCAAATATCTTCTAATTCATGTTTCTTAGATCAATTTTTTCGTTGATATATTTATAATTTTTTGACTTAATCACACTGCATCATTCAGTAAATCAAATGCGAAATTCCATATGGACAGATCAAGTCCAGCTCTGTCTTTTACGGGGTTTCGACGGCTTTAAAAATTAATAATCCTAACGATTTAAAATGAAGAATTTAACCGTAACTCTAATATTTTTCCCTTTATTATCTAACGCAAGTGGATCTCAAGTTTTGAATGATACCTCGAAAATTTTTGCTATCTGAGTTCAAAAAGATTTTCCGTGATTTGAATCATGGATTCACACTTCGAGGAAGTGGTTTCTTTTTAGATTGTCATAAAAGAGAGAAAACAAAAATTTTCTTACAGAGGAGAGGTTAGAAAAAGGAAGAGACGGGGATGATCTGCAGAGGGTAGATCAAAGTGACAACCGAAACTGCCCTTGTGCGCTATCTGAAACTCAATTATATTACTTTTCAGATGGATGGTTTCATGTGTCATATCGCATTCATATCTCCGATCTATAAATATATATATGTATGTATTTGTATTTTTTATCTCAATCTTATTTTTTTATGAAACTGTATAGGAGTCCAATTTAAAAGTGATTCTCTCAAAAAAAAAAAAAAAAGCGTCAATTTTTTCATGAGAGATTTTTAAGATGATACTTCCATAATTTCCTTTTTGCAGCATTAAATTTTTTGACAAATTTTAAAAAAAAAAAGCGAATGAAGAATAAATGTAAATATCAATTCAAAGAAATTACGACATGTAAAAGCATTAAATTTCGCTTATGCATTGCTTTTGTTAGTTAATCAATAGCCAGGACTTAATTGTATCAAAAATTTTATTATTTTGTGTCGCTTATATTTATATGAAGTCACAATTGATTAAATTACGATCTATTACTAATGACTAAGCATTCTAAAATTATTAATGTTAAAGCCGTCGTTCGTTAGGTTAATATTTAACTTTCGGTAAATATTTTAAATTGAGTTAGTTCTAAAATTCTCCTTACATCAAAATCTATTGCAAGCCCACTTGAGTTCCATAAAGAAATTGAACCGAAAAAGGAGGCGAACTTATTACCAGTGTTGTCAATTTGACTAAGTGAAGTTGGGGCAGTGAACCCTCACCACTTGCAGAGCGAATGGCGAATGGACATATTTTTAGGCCACACAACAGTCTGCGGGGATGCAAGTCTGAATTCATCGTCCATGTCTTTTCTCACTACTTCAACATGCTTTTATTCTTATGAAAAAACCAACTTTTATCTGCGCGTTGAATAATATTTAGTAATTGGTTTTTCTTAAATAGAGAGATGTAGAAGAGCTCATGCCATCTAAGCGTGTTAACAGCATTCTAGCATGGAACTGCCGCAGCCGCACACAGAGACATTTTCCGTTGGAAAATCGTATAGCGTTTGCTGCGGTATGTTGACAGGTAGTGCGATGATATTTTTATTATCAACATGGTTAAAAATCAACATTTTGCCTTTTGCTAAATTCCGAAAATATCTTATAAATTTTCATCATTTATGTAATTGTGACAGCTTTTTAGCAAAAATATATAAATCTTGATACCCGATCGTCCCTCATTTTACGAACTGTTTTTAAAATAGCCGAAAAAACTGAATATTTGCAGGAGATCTATATTGTATATATACCATTCTCCTTTTACAATAATACATATTGAAGTATTTTAACAAAAATTACATGAGTAGTGCGGTAAATGAATTTCTCTCACGAGATAAATTTCAAATTTTTTCAAATAAGTATGTATGGTTATTTGATACTAAAATATTTTTTAAATAACTAATTTTTGGTATTATTATTATTATATGATGATATAAAAAATATGCAGATATGACAATTATAACAATAATTATCATGGCAAATAATCAGTTGATAAAATTTTAGATAACTATGTATGAACTTTTTATCATTCTTTATTGTCAACATTTTATACTGTCATTTGTATTTTAAAATTCCTAACTAAAGAAAAAATAAAATGCAAATTTATAATATACAAATAAAGGTGTTATTTAAAAAATATTTTACCAGGAAAATTATTATATTTATATATGTAGATAAAATTAATTTAAAATATAAATAATTTACGTATAATTGTTATGGATTACATTAATAAATAATAATTGTGTGTTACATTTATAATCTATTTATGTTATACGAAAAATTCTATTATTTATGAAAGTACTGTGCATCTAATTCTTCACCTGATATTCTTTTACATGACACATATTATGTCGTTTCAATGGGAGCCGCATTCGCTTTTTTTTTGCGTGTTTTATCCATTGGTTTCCTTAACGTTACATTATGGTCATCGAAATATATTTAAATTTCATTGTATTATGTATAATATATAAATGAGAAATACATGTAATATAAATATATTAAAATTGTTTAATATTTATAATTATTTTTAGATATATTGAATTAATCAGATCTTAAAATAATCTTGTATTTTTTTGAGTGATTGATTTCAAAAATAGATTACAATTGATTTTGAGAAAAGCATAAATATCTGCTTTTTTTTAAATAAAATTTTAGAAAATAATGACGAACTTCTGTCATGAAAAATAAATTTAGATGGTAATGAGGTAAAAGGTGCAGTAGAAATTTTGTAAAAATTTGCATCGAGTACACGCACGATTTTACATACATAGTATTGATGGTATTTTTTTTTTGCGATTCCTTATTATCAGTTATTTTGAATGAAAATAAATTAAAAATATTGCCACGTGAATTTTGTTTAATTTTTTAGCACGCTGCGTACTCGATCACCGTTTTTACATTGCTGCTGTCGGGATAACCGAGAGTATTTGTCGCAGGTATTAATCGGGAGAACCGCGTACTCATTGCTTGAATTCCGCGGTATTTTTTTAACGGCTTTATCACATATTTAATTTAATCCAATGTTCTTGGGTCGCCAGACGAAAATTTTTTTTTTTGCTGAAGAATAAAATGGAAATATTTAGGATTTTGCGGTTCAGCTTCGGTTTCTCCGTCTTCTGTCACTGGATTAGAGCAACATGAGAATGGCACAACATATTTTTATCACAATAAAATCCCAGACTCATTATTTATACGGATGATACATAAAAGAGAAAATCTATTTCCAAACGACATTTTCATTTGAAACTAATCTGATAGAGTGGAAAGCCTTGTTTCCTCCCCAACTAATACTTCTCTCCTCCAAAAAGAAATGTATTAATATTCTTTATTATGTTTTCCATGGATTTTTCTACGTTTTCCTAAGTTTCTCTGCTTTTATTGCGTCTGGTGGTGCCGCTGAAACCAATTCTTAAAATTTTTTTTTGATGGAGCATAGTGGAACATGAATTCAAACGGCCGTAATAAAAAACACTTTTCAATCGGTTCATGCAATCGAGCAACTTCACCTCATTCATAACGTTTACCATCATAGTTTTTAGTTTGGTCGCACGGCGAAAACATAAAAAAAAAAAAAATGTTATTTATACCTGTGATGAACAGTCAAAATTATTCCCGAGTTTGGTTGATCGCGTTCGCTTGAGCTACATTTATTGCTTCTGTAACTGTGCATGGTCGTAACCCTATGAAAGCGAACGAAAAATCAAATTTAGCAATTTCGGGCCCGTTACCGCTCAAGAGTGAGTTTTTTACTGCTTAGAATGTGATGTTGGGGAATATGTGAAACATATTACCTGTGGGTTTTCTCCCATACATTATTCATCGGCCCCAAATTTTTGCAGTATCAGCCAAAAGAGTTTTCGCTTAAGTCTCGAATCGGGTAAAACCAAGTTTTTACATCTTGCCTTTTTTTTTCAATAAAGAAAATCAGAACCTTTTATACCCAAAAGGGCGCGGGTCGAAAAAATTCACAAAAAAATCTTTTTATTGCAGGGAAAGGGCACAAAAGGAAAGAAAATAATAGATTTTGGGACCACGGTTTTAAGCCTCTCTCCTTCTGCACCTCCTCGTTTAACATCAAAGTCAAATTGTTCCCTTAACCGTAATGGACCAAATTTCTTTCAATTTATTCTTTTGACCCATTTTCTCCATTTTTCCTCTTCTCCTCAGACTTTTCTTTATTTCCAATTCTTTCAATCACACTTACTTTGAATAATTCTGAATAAAATTGCCTTTGCTTTTCTGTGTCTTCCACGTCTTATGCTTTCCGCGTCTCGCTCCCATTACTACGTGCCCTTCCTTCGGCGATGTATGTAAAATTAACTCCGAAGAGCATCGTGGCTGTCCGCTGATATCTGTACAAAAGGAAGCGGTGATTTTTCAGTGTTTTTCGGTAAAAAAAATTTTTTTTTTTTTTATTTTTTCAAGTAAAAAATCCTTACCAAATCCTTTGTCTGACTGGAACATACGTGTTCATCGGCCTTTATTTGCTTCATAGCTGTGAAACATTTCTTCTTGAAATATGTGTGAGCTCTCTCGCAGATTTTCCACCATTTGCCACGTTATCTTACGGTTGGTATGATGTGCTTGTGCACTCGTGAAAATTCCTGTACTCACTTCCCCAAATTGAGAGAAAGGCTTACTTTTTTTTTTTTTTTTTTTCGAAAATTTTTAGAATTAAGTTTATGGGAAAATAAGAGAATGTTTAAAACCTTAAGGGATGAAAGGATGAGGGGATGGAAGGTTTTTTAATTTCACACTTATCAGAACACGCAGAATTATGAGCGATAAAAGAGTGTGAAAAAAAAAAGGATTTGATTTAAGTATTTATAATTCCTTTTGTTTAAATAATTATCAGCATTTGTTGAATGTCGCACAGATATTACAAAAGAAATAGATTTGCTATTAAATTTTTAGAGGGGTATAATAGGTAGATAATATCAGTATTTAAGATTTATATAGAGTGTTCGAGTTAAAAAAAAAAAAAAAAAAGAATCTGCCATAAATTTTAATAATTTTCCAGGCTCGCAGTTTTTACTTCCAGTTCTTTCTTCTAAATTACACTTTCCTCTAATTGTTGTTGGGCGATACGCTCGAAATACCTTTCATGATCGTCTGGTCATATCTTTTACCAGAATATGCATTGAGAGCTCAAAAGAATTGTGCAGAAGTGGCAAGACCAATCTTGTTATCCATCAGCAGTCACGTGAAGTCTCTGTCAGTGGCATAAGCTGTCAATGCATTACCGAAACCTGATTGTGATTAATACCTGAGTTCATTAACAGATGGAGACCTAAACACATTTGCCCGTGTACGCAGTTATTCGTATTGCACGTATCGCATTTGTCTCATCTTCTCTAAAAACTGTTTTAATTGATTTCATCGTCTCTAAAATTATTAGGCGATTGATTCGTCCGCGAAAAATTAAATTTTTTGTTAAAAATTTTAGTGTACTAACACGATTAGGCAAATCACTATTTATGAATTGCGTTTCAGACTATGTATTTTTTGCGTTGCGGCCATTAAGGTGTACTTCAGACCTTGCAGCATTCGGCGAGTTCAAAGGTATAGGTTAAAACAAAACCTAGTGTCATGAATGACCTGATGGCTTCCATAGATTTTATCGGTATTTCATTGTTCTACAAAGAAAAATCACGAAGCCGGAAAATTCTGATTCGATTTACGGAATAAAGCAGGGAGCATAAATTCAAATTCAGATTCAAATTCAAATTAGCAAATTCCAAAAGAGAAATATGAATACAAAGAGACTTTGGTAACAGATTTTGATAATTGAAACTCATGGAACCGAGTAAATGCCATTTCCATAAGCTCCGACAGTTAGTTGGATGGACTTGTGTCAATTACGGGGTTAATTAACATGGGGTTGGATAGTTTATGGGAAAATAGTCATATGTTGGAAGCCCTGGAGTGCACGCCCCGACTGACACCAGAGAGGGATTCCTGTGGTACCACCGATCAGTCATCAAGGTAAAAATACTAAAATTTATTAGTCGAAGAAAATCTTTTGCGATCTCGGGACAAATCAAATGAAGCACAGAGCAAACGTTTTGATACCTAAAAAGTGGATAGAAAGAGGAGCGAAATGGGAAAAACGTAAGAAAAATTTCTTCAATCTAAGTTTAGTTTGAAATCTATTACCGTTGAGAGACATAACCGATTTGTCATTGCTGGATGGAAAGATTGATCGAGCAACGTCTTCCTCCAAGTCTCATGTGTCTCTATAGATTGGAACCCTATCCTACAGGGAACTGGATTGATCCCAGATGAACAGATCACAATTATTAACTCATTTGTACACTTCTAACGTTTCCGACAATGGCATCGGTGGGTTAATACATAAAAATCTTATTTCCCAGAGGGAACGGGCTTTTGCCCCGGAGAAGCGGGAAAGGTTTGCGCACGGTTGAAGGGAGCTGCCCGTCTTTGGGATCGTAAGGCCGGTCGAGGTTCAAAAGGATGCAGCATCTCTCACGGATGGAGAGATGATATTTTCGTTAGCGCAAATCGTTCCCCGGGCGGAATGTTTCGTTGATATTCTCAAATTGATTTCGGGGATTACAGTTAAAAATATAATTGAATGAAAAAAAAATCGGTTTAAAAAAGCTTTGATGAATTGAGGTTAGAGATTGCGATTTCTATCGTCGTTACAAAAATTTATTTTCAGAATGAGATCGCACTGTTGGATGCGCCAAATTCCCCATCGATCCCGTTCATCGATCATTCCCGCAGGATCCTGTGCATGCATCGCGCATCTCCGTTTCTCCGCGACTTCCTTCGCGCTCCGCGTTGCTTCATTTGAGCTTTTCAGGACCCGGAGCTTCGATCGCGAGCGCTGTTTCCGGCCTTTCCGCGGCGTGCTCGTGCCTTTTGCTGGGTTTTGGCGGGCATTTTGGCGGCATCTCGCGGGGCTTCGCCGCAATCGGTTCGCCGTTCGTGGGCGTTTCGAGCGCCATCCGACGAGGAAATTCGAAATTCGGAGCGGGAACGCTGGTTCGACGGCTCGCCGCCGGTCGGAATGCGGGGAGGTCACGTGAGTCGCAGAAGTTCGCGGCCCGGTCGACAGATGCCGCCGCCGGTGCATCGCTCCCGCTCATCCGTTCGGTGATCGAGTTGAATTTTGCGCGTTTACCGAAGCAGATCCGGAAATTAGACGTTCTCTTCTTCCGGTGTGGTTTTTCAGAAATTCTCACTTCCGCCTTTTTCTTGCTGCCGGAGGCCGAATCTGCATCCTCGCCCCGGTTCCAACGTTGTGTAACGGTACAGACGACTTAACTCGACGTAATGGAATATTTAATGCACTCGCGTCGCTCTCGAGACAATTTTCCTTCTTTCCACCCCCACCTAAATGGATTACGTGATGTTCACGGGGTTAGGTTAGCCTGGCACGCTAGCGTCGTACCGCGTCTCCGCCATATTGCTCGTGGAATTTTTTATTGCACGCCGCTGCTTTTCTCGCAGGAGGAGAGCATAAACCGACGACGGCCGCTCAGAGGAGCTCGTTACTTGATTTTCATGTTGAAATTGCTTCGTCGATTCGAGGTTGTTCGGACTTTTCGGTCGAGGCTAATAACAGGAATCCAGAAATATAATCAAGAGCAATTACGGTTAAATTACAGAAGTCTATCGACCCCGAGAAGTGTCGCTTTTCAAACAGTTCTTTGTTCTCGTTTCAAGATGAAATGCAAAATAGACCGGGAGACGAGCAGGGAAGCAAAATGCCGCAGCAATCTCTGTCGCTCGAACCGGTCGCGGATCCGCATCCTTCCGTTCCGTTTATCTTGGGTTATATCGCGATGCGGGCGCCGATCGGGTGCGCATCCGACGGTGGATTCGCTTCCAGAAAGGAGTGCGGCGAAGCGTTCGGGCAGACGCCGGGCTCGGGCTCCGAACGCCCGGAAACGGAAGTTTATTCGCTTGGATTCCGATCCGGGCAATTTCTGCGGAAGGCAGAAGACGGACGGGTCGGCCTGGAGGCACGTTCTCCGTTGGTGATTTAGATTCGCTGTTTCGAATTTATGGTTGCCGCATTAAAAAAAAAAAAAAAAAAAAAAAAAAAAAGGAGGAAAAATGGGCGACCGACAATAATCCAGAATTAAATGTGTTAAACTTTACGGTCAAGGAAATTGATGGCCGCAGGGATGTACAAAGTGTCGCCCGGGCTCCGAATTAATTCAGTTTCATGCTAATGAAATAGGAGAAGCGCTAAAATTCTCTTTAGATTATCGTTAAATTCATTGCGGGCATTGGGGTTCTGGTTAGGTTAATTCACTTAAAATATCGAATATTTGTCCGTGGCCGAACCTGCCGACCGGTTGTTATTCAGAACGAGGAACGTGAACCTTCGTGTCCGTCAAAGGCTAAAGACCAGGTACGTGGTCGTGAGCCAGAGGCACTTCTGAAAGATTCTTGAACGAAAGCAAAAGAAAACGTTGAGTTTTTTTTTTTTTTTTTTAAAAAAATAATTACGCACCAGACAAATCCACCACTTTTGATATTTAGAAAAATATTTTTCTACATTACGTATCCTAAACTGCCGCGATATCGAAAATGGTAACACAAAATATGCTGGATAGGACCCGTTTTTGGGGGCAGCGATTGTGAGACATGTTTAATTATTATGCACTGAAATTATAGGACTGTCGGGGAAATGTGGTATTTGCCTTAGTTAAAAAACAAAGAATTTTTTGTGGCGATGGTTGTTCAAGATTAAAGAGCCCATTTGCCTCTCCTCTTGTACATTTAGGTCTCCTCAAGGAACTTTTTTTAATAAAATATGGATTTTTAGGCAAATAGGTGGCATCGCACTTAAATGTATACTCTTCCACATTTTCGCACGAAAAATAATTCACCAACCGATGTTGTTGATGTGATTTGGGGTCAGTTTAAGTATATTGATATAGCGAATGAAAATTCACAAAGCAGATAAGTGTATTTTGTTATTCATCCTGCTTTAAGGTGCATTAACTGAAATATTAGTTTCTGTTGCTGCCGTTTTCGCTTGGTTCCGCTTCGTGAAATTTCATCCCCGGCTACGTGTTGCGAGTAAGGCCCCGGGCTGAGTGCCGCGCGGATGACGATTCCTTTTGGAGCTTTTGCTGCTGATTTGTTTCGCCGCAGGCGGAGAGGCGGAACGTGAGAGGAACCCCGACTGCATTTTGCCCAGGATCTGACCCGAAGCGAGTGCACGGGGAGAATGCAACGAAATGAAGTTCGCGGTGGAATTGTACACCAATGCGTGTAGCACGAACCGATGCCGGCCTCATTTTCATTGCCGATGACCGCCGCGGTCTTCTGTACTTTCTGGGTCTGCGAACGAGATCAGTTCTCGCCTGGTCTTCGCGAAGGCAGCATCCTCGTCCTTTCGGATCCCTTGCGTGAAACAGAAATGTTAAATGTTTTAAATTTTGAATTGTTCGCACGTTTTTACAGCAAAATCGATCCGTACGTTCGTCTCGTTTGCTCCTACATCTGAATCAGAAAATCTCTTTGTGCAGCACATATCGAACTGTTTAAAGTCGCTAATTCTGTGCTTTTTTGAAGTTTTTTGATTTATTGAAGGGTTATAAATTTTTTTTTTTTCGCTGCATTTAACCGAAAAAAACATGGCATTTTGCACTTGGAAAAGTGAGGAACACTACAGGGATCATTTCGAATGCGGTACGTATTGGTAGTCTTTTGCTTTTTTAAAGCACGGTTTTTTTTTTTATTACCGAATAAAATTATTTTCCGATATTTAATTATGGTTCAAATATTTTTATACCGAAAAAAAAAATTGGCTAAAATTAATGTTGCGCACTTTTATTGTAAATCGAATTCTTTATTTGCCCAAAACAAGATGCTTCGAACATTTTTCGATTTCACGACCTGAATTATTAACCGCAATCGCAAAATATCATTGGTCTCAAGTTCTTTTGCTCGTCAAGTGCCACGCAATAATGGTTTGAATTATAAAAGGAATTGATGATAGCAAGAGCTTAACTGCGGCCCACAGATACAGCTCTAAAGTTAGATAGATTATGGTTTTTTGTAAGATTGCTGCAGAAGTGGAAGCTTATATTTATTAAATTTCATTTGATTACCGTTCGAGAGTTATCTTCAATGGTAACTTGGCATATCCAGAAATATGATTTTTGCAGGAGTGGAGGGATTTATTTTTATGCGATACATCCATAATATCCGCTGAATATGAATTATCTCATTTAGGAGACCACAAAACGTGACAGTGCATAAGAAGAATCCACTTGACTACTAGATGGCACATTAAGATAAATAGTTTACGGCCCTCACCTACTTAGATAAGTCCCTAAATAATGCGAAACGGTGAACAGATATATCTTGCCATAAACATCAAGCTTGTCATGCTCAGAATACGTGTCACGTTGATTCGGCAATTAAACTGCAAAATTTCATGGTGCCAATCATAAAACAATAAGAGCATTCTCCTTCGAGAGAGAAATGAAATTCGGACTTTCTGTTTTTTTGTAAATATTTCTTTCATTCCGTGTACAAACACACTAAAAATGCACAAAAAAACGATGCAACTACATATTCAGAAGCATATGTTATTATTGACTGGGCCACTTCTGAATTAAGAATTAAAAGAGAATTGGCCACACCGAAATTAAGAATTTCATTTATTTATGTGCAGAATAACACATTTAATTGTTAATATTTTTGGCATTTATTGTTAGTTCCGTTTACATATTAAAAAATGGTTAAATATGAGTCGATTTAGATAAAGCATATATCTAAAATCTAGATGTCTCTAGCGTCTCATTATAAAGTTATAAATCAGAATTGTGCCTAGATATCAGTATTTTTCTCAAATCCAATCGATAGAATTTATGTTTTCCCTGAACATAATATAATGGTTTTTATTAGATGAACGAGTTGATGGTCGAAAAAGAAAATTTTTGATCCACAAAATATAGAATTACGTGAATTCCAAAATTATTTGTTAAGCACTTCATTCATGAAATTGTTTTCTATTTTTGTCAATATTAAATCTAATAAGGTTATGCAAATATTTAACTGAAGAGTATCGTCTTTTAATATACATATTGTCGTCAAAAAAAAACGAAAATTCCGCCAAATATAAAAGTCATATTTTAAAAAAAGAATGATATTTGAAAAGTGTATTTAAAAATTAATGTTTCTGTATAAATTTTTGTTAGTTTAATTTTAAAAATTCCATTGCAATATCGATATTTTTCTCTTTTTAATCATATATTGTTCTTTCATAGGAGTTTACGTATGCTCCGAATGTGATTATGAAATGTTTTCAAGTTATTCAAAGTATGAGCATCATACACCATGGCCCGCTTTTAAGAATCCTGTGCATGAAGATTCGCTAAAAAAGATACCGGAAGATGGCCGTCCCAATGCACTGAAGGTATAATTATGAACATTTGACTGCAAATTGAAAAAATTTATATGTGTTTCTATCTTTGATTAAGATTTTAATCTAAGTTTTCCAGAATTTTAACATTGGTCTAATTTCGTATTCATATAACTTATTTTAGGTATCATGCGGTAAATGCGGTAACGGTCTCGGCCACGAATTCCTGAATGATCGAAACGACGGTGGCTCCAGGTTCTGAATATTCAGTCACTCCTTGAAGTTCGTACCTGCAACTAAGGGTAGATATTCATGTACGACAAACTTCGTTGTCACCTTTAATTCCTGTTTTGCTTTTTATGAAGTTAAAGTCAATGAACGCGATTTTTGAAATGAATCAACCAATAGTTTTATGTTTGTGTTTTAAATGTGTGACATGGCTGTCAAATTGAAATTGTTTTTAAAGCATAAAATTAAATTCATTTATACTTATAAATAAAATCAAATTGTAATCTATATATATATATATATATATATATATATAAATTATAAAATACATATAAACAAGAATTTTAAAAATATTGCAATATAGACATGATTGAATATGAATGCAATATGACATGATTCATACATGAATATTGACATGGTTAGAACTATTTCTTATGAAATGGTCTTAGTAAATTATCTAGAACACTATTCTAGAAATATTATTTATATAACTTTATTATCATTCAATTGCAAATTTTGCTTTCCAGCTAATGGCAGAACTTACAAGGAGGACAGCATCGAGAAGATTAATAATGAAAACGTCATTGAAACTAATACAAATTTCCACACACTTTTGTAAATAAAACATCACTGGAGAAGCAATATTTCAGAATTGCACCTTTCGAGAGGAAAATAATTAAAAATACTCTTTTAAACAGTTGCATTAAATATTTAACATTTATGATATATAGAATATATTACTTCTAACTATGAATTTACTTTCAAAACACGTTTATTTACCATTAAAAAGGAAATTATTTTATTACAATTCACACTCAAATCATTCACAGTATTTAATAAGTTTAAATTTTTTAAAATAATGGAAAAATTGCCTGAAATTAGCATAATTAATCTATATTACTGAGTAGAGTAAAATTGAATTTTTACAATAACTTGAAAAAAAATAATGATCTTAGATCTCCATTTAAATTATCTTAAAAAATATTTTTCGCGCACAGATATTAATTCAGTTAAATATTAAAGCTTCAAAAAACGCACTTCTAGGGTTAAATTTGTAATAGTAAAAATTAAATATATCAGAGTCTCGAAAAATGGAACAAATGAAGATTTTTGATTAAAGCTTTTTTGGAGCCATCAAAAATCTGATGAGGTTTTCCTTTCCAATTTTCGTGCTTTGGTTATTTGATTTTTATTCGAATATCTTTCTTAGTTAAATCTTTTAACGATTGTAGATATTACGATATGACTTAGTTGATCTAATCAAACAAAACAAACAAATAAACAATAAATGTTATTTTTTAATTAATTAATGAATGAATAAAAGTTGCTTCAATCATTTTTTTGCAATTTTTTGAATTGCGTTTCTACCTCTTTTTTTTTTTTCCTTTCACTGTATAAACAGGAGAACCACACTTATAATGCATTCAGTTCAAGTAATGGTATCCCATTAAATTTTTAACTGAAATTTGTAATACTGCTGCAGCGATGGGTGAAAATAATTTTTTAATTCTACTTTTGATCCTACCAGCATACACATTTTTCAGCTATCATCGGCATAAACATTAACCATCACATCAACGAATTGGTAAATTTTTATTCCGTTCAGTTTGTTTTATGCATAAAGATTTGAAGGCAGGTCTTATATTTTCTTTGCTCATCTCCGTTTCGGCTGCTGCAAGAATTATTTATATCGTAAAAATCGAAAGATGTTTTTTATGTACTAAACCAAATTTATTTCAATCGATTTAACATTCGATTACGACAGCTCATGTTAGAGGATTATTTCTCGGCAAATAATTGGAAATTATTATTTAAAATATTTATTGCCCTTTTTCAGTCTGAGAAAAGAGATAAAATATGCCGTATTCCAAATGATTTAATAAAGTGCAACATAAAAGTGTATAAATTAAATTATGAAAATAGTTGTTTCACATATATCGTATAAAAATGAGAATTCTATTTCAGAAAAATGAATGAAGTTGTAACTTTATTATGAAGTTTAATAATATAATAATTAATTAAATTTATTATTGTTATTTGATTTATTAGTAAAGTTTAGTTTTTACTACATTACATATTTGTTTACATAAAATAATCCATACGGTTTATTGAATCTTTTTAAGATAGGGGAGGTCCCATTTCATTTTCTTAAAAATTAATTTTTAATTGAATCTTTTAAGAGGGAATAGAGCTTAGGCCTTGCATAACAAGATTAGAGTTGTACATTTTGAACTGTTTCCAAGCAAGTACTTATAAAATTTTGAAAATTGTCAGATTATCGTTTAAATCAATTTCTAACCTCTTGCGCCTTAAGATGCAGTTTCTCAGTTGCTTGGCCTTCCAAAAAAAAAAATATTTGTGAAATTTATTATTGAGCCCCAAGGAACACGGCAGAGTGAAATTAAAAGACCTTCGAGGCATGAAAAAAGGGAACGAAAGCCCGAGGGAATGGAAGGGCTAAAAACCATGAAAGGAAGAAAAGAAGAAAAATGATGAATGGCTTATGAAACGGTGCTGGAGAAAGGCAGAACGGGAAAAGGTTTTCGATAAAATAGTTTCTGGAAAAAGAACCGATGAGCACGTTTTGGTTGCTGGGAAATTCCGTAAAATATTAATTAAATTTTCTCCTATGTAGATTCTGCAATTTTATAAGAGGTTTATCTATCAGTCATTTTCTCTTAAACAAATTTTTTGACTTTTTCTTGCTAATCTCTAAGATTCATGCGACTTTGAACAATAATAATCACTGAGATTGCTGTCGAAGGCAAAACGGAAAAGAGAATATCAGTGGCTAGCTTGCCAATGCAGTTTATGCTTATTTAAATATGAACGTTATCATTTTTTAACAATATTAGCATAATTAACACCATTGATACTATTATCATTACTATTAAGACCTTTTTTTTTCTAAAAATCGGGCATTTTTAAATAGAATTAAATTAATTTTAACTAACTTTTCTATATTTTCTTTTTAGATACTTATATAATATTATGGGTGTAATAATATAAATTTTTTTTATCAATTTAGTGAATTACAATTGGCCCATCCAAAACCTGTGATCCCAAGAATATGATATTAAAAAGTGTTATTAAATGAATACACAGGTAGAAGTAGCCCATTTTTATTGTTTTTCGAAAGTTTTTTTCTAAATAATTCTTAGTATCTTTTCCGAATGATAAAATCCACGATCCATTAATATACCATGCAATGCCCTTTAATTAAATTGTTAGTTTGATTTTATTCTTCCTTTTTTTAGTTGTTTGTGTTATAAATGTTTTTCAATTTAGTTTTCAAGAATCGTCCAAAACAATGTTATAAATCAGTATAAAGCTTTATTTTACCATAAATTATTAAAGTAATAATTTCGGGAGGCAACCTCTTTAAAATATTTGATTTAATTTTCGGACTCAAATAGATTCTGTATCAAAATGATGTGAAAACCTCTTGACTTAAATGCTAAAGAAGCAATAAATTACGTTTTGTCAAGTTTTTTATAATATGATAAAACTAATAAAAACGCTGTTCATAAATTTTGTTTTAAATGTTAAATGTAATTAATGTTAATAAAAATTTAGATCATTTATCAGACTAGACCAAATATTCATATGAAATCAAACATGGTTTTTATTTGATTAAATTTAGGAAAATTTTTACCTCATCATACTCCTCTCTCTCATTGGAGGAAACTTATTTATAAAGTCGATGTTGTAAGAAGATATTTTTACTTTATGATACATGCAGGATGAATTATAAGCTTTTTTACATGGCAACATGCTTTAATTTTCAATGACAGAATATAATAAATAGTATAATGCCATTCATCGTTTCTTACGTTATTCAACTCCAATTATCTCAAAACAAATACGAACATCAAACTGTTATATCATCTTCGAACTGTTAAAAGTGAGTCACATAGTTTAATATATAACAATGTGCATAAGATGACAATTCGGAGAGGAATGAAAAAATTGCTAGGCAAGGGGAAATAATACAAAAAATTAAGGTTATCCTGCAACTCAATGTGGGTGCTAAAATTATTGGAAGTTCAAATTCCAAACCAATCTTTTAGTAAAAATTTCAAAATTTGACGGAAATAAAATGAACCAAAAATTTAGCAGTGAAGAAATCTTATTTTGATCCATGAGACCAAACTTTAACTTGTTATTTAAATTCATAATATTTATGATTCTCTCACGCAGACATTCTTTCTCTACAATACTTGCAAATTACAGCAAAATCTGCAAATGAACAAAAATCTTTTTTACATTTCATGAGTTTCCAAACCCTGTTTTTTTCGAGTTTTTCGTTTACCCAGTGCCAGGGTTTTTTCCTATCGTCAAATATAATTCCTTCATCATCGTTTACAGCTCATCTTGAGGCTGTGATTGCGCGGACTGTCAAAGGTCAAAATTATGTATAAGGATAATCTTTGAATCTTTTTAACCATGTTCTCTAGATTATAACTCCAAATACTTAGACTTTAGGGAAATTTTATTTCCGTCAATTATTTCTTACGTTTACTTTTGAATTTTTAGCAGTTTTTTGCTTCATTTACCTAAACCGGAATCTTATAAGTTCTACATATGATCAAATATTTAAGTTTTGACGTCTCCCAAAATGTGTATTTCCTTTCATTAGAATAAAAAATATTTTGTTAAATTCGAGATGTGATTTTTTTTTTTTTTTTTATGTGCCTAATGCCTAAGTAAACAGTTTTCAATTGAGATAATTTCGTGATTATCTTCTCATTTATTATATATGTAATAGACACAGGTATTTTAAATTATTACATAAATGTAATATATTTATACACTTATAAATTACAAAGCTGCGTTGGCTCTTGTGATTAAAGAATCGACTGTACCATATTATCGCTTATTCATAACAATATAAAATATTTTAATAAAAATTTATGATAAATTAAAAATCTATGGAGTGTTTGCCCTAAGTCAAGGGTGTATGGAGTATTTGCATGAAGATAAATAAAGATATTTAGGAAATTTTGTTGTCGCATTATGCTATGATTAATACCTAATAAGATTTTGAAGTATAAACTGAAATTAACGAATGGAAGAATCTTTGATTTATAACCCGATCTAATAACAGATGTGTAATCGACAGACATCTTTTAACTAAATGCATTGTTCATAATTTGAAATTTTTTTCTGGATATATTGTATAATTAGGGCAATATTTTTGGAATAAAATCCATTGAGATAAAATGTGGGGATACATGAAAAGCATTCCTTCATAAATTTTCTGCCAGATAATTTCACACATGTCAACTGTTTAATCCATTTCCTTTGCCTGCGATCGAATTTTCAAAATTGAATTGCATCGACTGGAATTTAGGTTTGGTAAAAACTTGTGGTAGAACTTCATCATCATCGCTGCTGTAACGTTATAAGAAATCTCAAATATTTTTTTTATGCTCATTGTTTTTTGTCCTACGTTTATAGATCATAAAAAGGTGTAATTTTTGTGTAGAGAGAAATGCTGAAAAGTAAAATATTCAGTAGTGAATTTTAATGTTTTAAAACGCAGAAGTAAGTGGGATTAAAGCTGCAGTATAGTGCGATTACTGCCTGCGGAATCCTAGGTAATTATGTATGAGTATGAATTATGGCAACTGTTTTTAGTAACGGTTGCTGTGATGGAAAATGGCCTTCTCAAATACTCCTCATGCATACAAGCGAGAAGAACGAACATCAATATTTCAGAACTTCTCGAAATTCACAGGGAAGGAAAAAATTTCGAGAGAGAATCAATACTGGACACTGGAGAAACATTTTTGATTTATTCATAAACTGTGACCTGCGATTCTTACCTTTTCTCTCTCCCTTGTACTGATTTTCATTTAAACCGCACTCTCCTGTTTGCTTTAGAAAAGTTTTTGACCCATATAATTCACTTCGTTGTCTGTCAAGCAAACCATCCTTACTGCCGTTTCCGTATCGTATGATTTTTCAACCTTTTATTCTCGCTAAACGTATTAATGACACATTGTGTAAAATTTGAAATAGGAAGAACAACTAATAAAACAGGCTCTTTTTCGGGCAATATTTTAATATTTAGCGTACTTTTTCGATATACTAATCTAAAGCTTGCCTCTTCGAGATAGTTATATAAAATAAATATTAAAATTCTTTCTTTCAAAATGAAATATGAAATAAAATTTTTTCACTTTACTCATGATTTACAACGCTATTTATAACATATTTAATGGAAATTCACGTCTTGCAAAATTTCTATTTGCAAATGTTTATTCAGTCATAAATTAAATAAAATGGTGAAATGAAATTGCATTTGGAGAACGACATTTCAAGTGGGCTCCTTGAGGAAAATTTAGATTCGCTGCCGGATGGAATGAAGTCCCATCAGCATCCATTTCGATATTTAAAGAGTGACAATTATTGAAATGTATAATTTAAAATTCGAATGTAATATGAGAGCATCTTACATAACTCAATTGTTTAAATTATATTTCTTGCATGAATGAACTTATAGTCCTGTATTTTTTATTTATAAAAAAGGACTAAAGAAAATGAGTTTTAAAAAAATTAAAATATTATATGGATGATATTTATACCTAGTTTGTAACAGAATTCATTACAAAGATAATACTTTTGAAATAAGATATAATTATCTGTTAATTATTATTAATTGCTTATCGAATTTTCATAGTTATGAATAAAGAAGAAATGAGAAATAATAAATTAAAATACGTTATAAATTATTCAAAAGTAAATAGGATTTGAGGCCAATAACTTAAGAAGTATGCGGAATTAGATGTTTAGAAATATATAAAGGACATTTTGGCATAAATGCCAGTAAATTCTTCAGGTATGAAGATAACGGTTTTTTCGGCACGGAAACTTAGCCCATGAAATCATTATCTGATGAGTCAAACAAAATGTATGCAGAGGTGAAAGAATTTTACTGAATTTAGTTTGCCTCGAAATTAATTTTTGATGTGCTCGCTTCTCTTATGTATCATTATGTATCACCGTTTTCAATATGCCAGAAAATATCTGGAAATAGCATTGCAGGATAAGTATCGGAATATTTTCATTATGATCCTGAAACATTTATGTCATAAATTATTTAGAGAATTATGTGGGAGTTAATTTTTCTTTTTTTTTTAAAACCTGATCAAAGGATCATATAGTTTTTTGTAACAAATGAAATCAACTCAAAGTAAAAATTATGTAAAATAAAATTTTTCAGAGCTAATTTTAGATTGTTAGAAGTCGTCATCCAACTTCCAGATTTATTAAAGAGAATTTTATGTAATTCAGAGTAAGTGGGTTTGGATTTTTGGTAAACTTTTGAACAAATTTTTAAGCCGTACAGCAGAAAAAAATGGAAAGATTTTTCCAAAAGTTTGAAATCACCTTATTCACGTTAAGTTAAACTAGTTTTTTCTGTCTTAGCCATCCTTTTTTTTTTTATCCCTGTCTCACAAAATTGATTTCTGATATCTCTATACAGACTTCTTCCATATGTCAAGGAGGCTTTGAGAGAAAAATGCCATTTTCTTTAAAATTGGCAAGGCTTTGAATCAGGTTTTGACTTAGTCAGCGTGGGTGAAGGTAAAATAGTAGAGGGATGAAAGTAACTGAATTTGCGCTAACAACAAAATGCTGCAGTCTCCAGTGTTTATTCGTTCTCAATTACTTTTAAAAAATGTTTCTCAACTTAATGTCTCAAACGTCAGAGTATCATGTTACATTATATAATGCACTGGAAAATTGTGAGAACTCGAATTTCCAAGTTTTTAAATAACGAAATATTTTCGAAAATAAAGGAAAATATTTATTTAAGTTAAGGTTTATAAAATGTTTCGCTTTCAACAGAGAGGGGGAAGAAAATTTCCAAAATACTTATATAAAATGTTTAGTTGCATAAAATTGTCATAAATTAAAACATTTTTCTTTTAATAATAATCATGTAAATTTTATTTTTGCTTCAAAATATTACAGTAACTGGATTTATGACATTAACAAATGTATTATTTCTTATGTAAGTAATAAAATAAAAAAGATTTATTTTTATTAATTCAATTATTTATTAATATATTTAACTTAGAATATGAATATTACCTTAATATATAAGCAAAAGAAAATATCTGATTAAAATTTTAGTAATATTTATTTAATTACGAGGAAAAGCAAATAATACTATCATTATGTAAACTAATGACCCAGTCAAACAAGTCTTTATATATATATTTGAAAGAAACAGAGCTAATCTATGAAATAAACAGTTAATCTTTCTTGCATGAAATGAATCAAATATTGATTATATATATTAACTAATATTTCGTCTTGTTATAAGTAATAGATCAGAAATTTGTCATTGCCATAAAATTTTACTTTTTAATTGCATTACAATAAGAAAAAAAATAATGGAATATAAAAGGAATATTTTTCTTCTGATGGATATTTCATGAGCAGACAGAATCTGGTGTTTTTATGGTAATTTATATCATGTAGCTATACTTCATGAAAATTCCTGGTGTTTCTGTATATGATAATAATAAAATTATAAGGTGATAGTTCTTTGTGTAAAAAAGGAAAAAAGAATATATGAAGTATCAGATTTTCATTAATGATTTAGGTTTTCCATATATTGCAATGTAAAAAACTTAAAATTTTCAGACATTTGTCAGAGAAATAGGGATAAATCAAGTCTGATGGAGCATGACAATTTCTGATATTGGAGATGAGAATGAGGCAATAAATATTCTATGGAAATGCGATATTCTTTCTGGATC
Organism: Ricinus marginatus; assembly: GCA_028565995.1. Taxonomy (NCBI): domain Eukaryota; kingdom Metazoa; phylum Arthropoda; class Insecta; order Psocodea; family Ricinidae; genus Ricinus; species Ricinus marginatus. The sequence continues at coordinate 2,928,529 of JAOWBB010000001.1, forward strand.
AAAATGAAATCATTGTAGACTTATTTTCCTTCTATTGAGCACTATATGAGAAAAAATTTATAAATTGTAAAATTAAGAGTTGCTTAAAAATGTCGACCTTAGGGTGAGACATTACTCTATCTTCATTGTTTATAAATTTATTAAAAGCTGGAATGAATATAAATCCGATTAAAGTATCGGAGATTCCTAACTATCTGATTTTGGAACAAGTTTTTAGTTGAAAACGTTAAACGTCATGTATTCCATGTACGTGCTGGAAGCGAAAATCGTTAATCAAATTAACTTCTCGAGATTTAAGTTCTGCCTAATCATAATCAGTTTTCGATTCATAAAAATTATATTTTTCTTTTTTTTTTATATTTTAAAAATTTATTGGCGCCTAAAAATTTGTTTTTTGGGTCCGAACAAAGTTCCTCTGTTAGAGATCAGTGTTTGATAATGTTAAAGTTAAATGACGGGGAAACCATCGGATAAGTGAAGAAAAATTTATTTTCGGCCTTTGCACTCCCAATTAGAACCTCGCACTGACACACTGAAAACTGTCCAAGATAACGCAGGGTCTTAGCTTCATCGTAACTTGAAATTTATCTTATTAACCCAAGTCCAGAAGCGCTAAGGAAAAACCCTGAAAATGTCGAGAACGTTCTCCCCGTTTGAAAAAAAATGAGTATTTTGTATGTAATAAGATAAGGAAATTTTATTAAATAATATCAGTTCATTTGGGATGATGAATTAAAAATTGTTTAATGTAATTTCTAGTATTTTCAATATCCCATATAAAAGTCTTCGTATTTCCTTTGCTAATTTTCAGACTACAATTTTACTGCAGGGTTTCCCATTACAATTTTCATTACAGACTTCAAGCTGCATTACGGTATGATGGAAATACTCATAAAGCATAAAGCGATTTCCACGTGTACTTTATCGTATGTGGCATAATAAAGTGAAGTAAGTCATTCATATCTCCGTCATCGGTTAAAATTGATTCTGATAACACCTACAAACTGCGACAGATTTATTGATTACGATCGTCAGAGTTCTTGAGAATGTCTTTCCCCGCTGGAAAGCGCGTTCGTTGCATTTATATGCATATAATTAACCACCGCTGAAAGTATATAGCGCGATAGCGAACGTCCCTTGAGTCCAATTCTGATAACCCACCGAGAACATTGATGTCAAGCGAGATGCCAAATGACACTCGTTTTGATGTGTATCTGCCGTTGAGAGGAACATGAAAAATCCGCTTCCGTAATCGAGTAACATCCGGAAAACCCGAAATAGCCCTCGCAAAATTAGAACCTGATGCGTTCGATTACGTCGGCAATTTCTTGCGCTGGAATAAGCTTGGAAGGGAAGGAAGGCTCACATCGTTCGGGAAAGCATATTTCAGTTCAGTTTTTTCATCGGGTCAAATTCAGTCCCATTTTCTTTTTTTTTTGCAGGAGTTAGGAAGAAGCTTGGAAATCCATGGTGCCTCGTCGCCTTTGAGCACTTCCATCGTTTGCGGTGGTTCGGAATGATCTTATCGCATGGTTCCCCATCTGATACTTGCGTTTTGACCCATTTCGTAAAGTTAAAACATAAACGTGATTCTGCGATAATCCTTTAAAAATGTGGGCAGGTAATAAGAGCCTTCGCAAATAGTTCGCATGTAATGACTTAGATGAGGACAATTGCATAATATCATCAAAACAACAAAAAGTGGAAGAAAATGAAGATAATTGGAAAAGATATTACCAGCTATGAATAAGAGATATAATGAACTACAGGTAAAAAATAGGGAATTCTTTTTTTGCAGGAACCTGAATAAAATTAAAAAAAAAAAAAAACAGTTTAACGAATATAAATAAGAAAAACGATGTCATGTTTGGAAAGCAGATTATGAAAAGCGATCCCAATAGGGCAATTATTGTAAGTTTTTTCCTTCCATTTACATAGACCATTTTGAAATTCGTTACTGAGAAAATACTTTCTCTAACTTTTTGAAAATGAAATTCTCTCTTCTCCAGGAAAAAGATTTTCCATTTTCTCGCTTGTTTTTAAATTGAATATTTTGGTTTTAAGGAAGCGGCTTTAACGCGGTTTCCTCCAAAATAACCGAAGAAAATTTCTTCTCAATTCTTTATCAAGCTCGGAACTGCAAATCCGAGCCTCGGATTATTATACCTTTTAATAATAATATAATAAATAATTTATCAGAATTTTCATGCCGTTAATGAACGTAAATTAAAAGCATAAAACTGAAATTTAATAATCTGAGCTTGTGTGTAGACAACGATTGTACGCACTGACCGAAGCATAAATTATCGCCTTTTGGATTTGAAGAATTTTGCTTTTCATCAGTCGCTAAAGTCCAACGCATTTATTGTTTATTGAGATAAACTTTAGAAAATTTTGTTTGCGTTTCATAAAGGAGATAATGATGAGCAAAAGTCGATAAATATAGCTTATCTGTACAAATTATCTGTTATTTTAAAAACTGGTAGGAAAAGGAAACCCGCACTGCAACTAGGGGGATGAATAAAAGTTACTGAAAGACAAGAAACTCTTTCCGCTCCAGATAAGATAGATAGGTAGATAATTTTTATAGTTGTTTTTTCTTATATTTTTTTCCCCCTTGTTAGCAGCATCAGTTTTGGTTTTAAAATAATTGTTTTCATTTTCTGATCTTAAACTGATGGTGTTAATTTTTCTTAAAAATAATTATTCCTCGGTAAGTGTGATCGTGTGCTCTCTTGTCTGCACAGCAATTCTATGAGGTAGTTGCAGCAGGAGGTCAGGAGGTTTTAAACGAAGCTAAATCCGCAGGAGTATAAGAAAACGTTCTCGAGTGTCACGTCCTTATTGCGGTTGCTGAACATTTCGATGCAGACTTTGTTCATGCAGCTTTTCTTTTCATTTAAACTCTTCTCTCCTATTGTTCTCCAACTTTCTGTTTCGCATTATTTTGAAATTTATCATTTCATACATAAAATTCATTGTTGCTCTCACATAAAGCGTCGCCAGACCACTTAAAACAACCCGTCCTCAGTTTACGGAAAATCACTTTTTACCTCGCACTGATAGTGTTATTTTCATAAATTCGATCATCAATCCTAAATTCCAGGTGAATTTTACGTAAAAGTAAAATATATATATTCGCAACATAATTATATAAAACCAGCGATTAATCGTCAAAGTAAGTAAAAAAAAAAAAAAAAAAATGATCAGTGTTCCATACGTACAACCACAAGTTTACTATGCAGCATCACAAAAAAAGATTGTTCAGAATTATTTGTAAAAAAATATAATATGAATCGTTTATTTTTAAGGACTACGTCTGGGTCTGATGCAGCTCTTCCACGATTTTTTTAAGCTCATATTTTCGGTGAAGAAAATTCAATTATTTATCAAATTGAATTATTTGGATGGTCCAATTCAATGACTCTTTCTTCGATATATCGAAAGATAAATGCCATTTAAAAAATTTTTTTGTAAAAATAAAATCGACAGGAGCTATGAATCAACAAAATGGACAAAGGGGACAGAGGAAAGACAGAAGGAAACACACCGTAAGGTAATGGCCCACTCTGAGTGTGATTAAATGAATTTTCCCGTTGTTAAATTATGAAAGAAACATGTTTTATGAGATCTTAAGAAGTCCGCGAAGCCCTTGCGTGAACCAGAGAAAAGCGTATTCAGAAGAGGCCATGAGAAAAATGCATGTATCCCAAAAATATTTTTCGAAAATATACAGATAATTTTAGGATTCCGACCAATGTGATGCGATCGCATCTAAATTCAGTGACAAAGAGGATCGCTAAAGGTGAGGGAAAAGGAAAACAGACTTGAGGAGAAAATTCATTCGCGGTTCAGTTTTCGATGTTTTGACAGTTAATGTAAATGAACGACTGAGGTCTTTATTCCTCTGAAAGCAGAAACTTGTTTTTAGAACCAAATTACTTTGGTCAGGTGGGAGCAGCAGAATATTTGATCAAAATTTATGATTATTTACAGTACTATCCTATCACATATACTTTATTATATGCAATGTATAATCGCTGATGTAATGAAGTGCAGAAACAAAAATTAAAGAGAGCTCACGTTGGGAGCCAATCGGGAAAGGATATTGAAAGTGACTTTTTCGGAGTGACATAAAAAATTTTTTTTTTTCGGAACGGGGACAGAGGAAAAATTTAAATTTATTTTATAAGAAAAATAAAATTTATTGTTCTTAACAACAGCTTGAATAAAAAAGAAGGATCCTGGAACGTTTTTATTAAAGAAATATTCCGTAAAAAAAAAAAAAAAAAATTTTGCTCCGTATTTTGTATTGCAGGTTCCCGAGCTTTTTAATAACCCGATTTATAGGTTGGATGTTTTCTCTAAGATCAAACATAATAGTTTTTTTGTTTTAATCTGTATTGATCATTATAAACGATTATAATACATGAGTTCTGTCAAAATTATGGTGTGAGATGAAGAGAAATATAAAAAGCATATCATTCGAATTAAATTTTGCAAAGAAATATTTTATATATCTTCGTGAATAATTTATCTTTTAAAACAGATTAGTCGAAGAGTTTCAGGATAAAATTTTTCCCGCCTCATCTTTGTTTTTAATTATATTTCCCTTCAACAGTTCTCTTTTCTTTAACACTGAAGGCTATGCATTAAATTTCGTAAAGATAGTTGGAAGGCGAAAATCAATGGGGGTTTATTTTGCCCTGACACGAAATAAGATTCGTAATATATGTCGCATATAATTTTTACATAATGCACGTATAAATCATAGTTCGTTATGGATGAATAAAGAAAGCAGAAGTGAATTCTTACGCTGCTGTTCCCCGCGAGGGCTGTAATTCTAATAGAGTATCGGAACAGGACACTGCAGCCTTTTAGAACGCCAGACAAAGTGACGTTCATAAATTTTTCCTAAAATACATTTTTTTTTTTAAAATGGGCTTTATATGAGCTTAAACGTTAAATTTTAAGCGAAATTTGAGCAGCAGCAAGCAAGCATTAATAAAATGTTTGTTTTATTTATTTGGTAAGTGAAACCGACTTAGCAAAATTTATTTCAAAAATGTTCTACTGTGATCTTTTTTTTTTTTTAGTCTGAATATTAACAGAAACATATTAATGTAAAACGGTGGAAAAATACAGGATAAACTCGCTTCTCCAAGGATTTTAGTTGTCGCATTATTTATCGCTTCTCCCTCGCTGCCATTGCTTGGTTTTCGCTGCCGCAGCCATCCTCTCTTGTCAATAATTTATTAGTAATTGTGTGTTCCATTGTTTAATACTCTTTGATGGCCTTTTCAACAAACATTCCGTCGAACAACAATGCAGGTCTCCTCCCAGTTCGAACATCGACTAGGTATTTTCGATATCGGTGGTTCACCCGGACGACCTTTCCTGAAATATGACAAAACGACTTCTTTCACACATTTGTAAAAGCGCTCATGCTCAGTTTTTAATATGAGCAAAATATAGTGGCACAGAATGAAATTTGATTCTCAAGGGTGAATAAAAAATGACCAAATTCTTGAGTTTTCCTTCCTTTTTCCTTGCGAAACTCGGCTGATTATTATGTATGAGGTCTTTCGCGCGTATGGGGAAAAGAAATGATGCCACATTATTCTTGTCTTCCTTCAAGAATTCTCCAGGAAGCGAATTCTCTCTGGCTAATCAATGAACATCGTAAACCGAATAGAAAAATATTGGTCTACTTTATGACGATTTCCGGAAAGTAGACACAGTTTTACACAGTGCAGAATAAGTTTTACTATTTTTTCACCGGTCAACATAGTTGTCGGTCCGGCGAAAACTTTTGGCTGGCATGATGAAAAGATGTTATCCAACAAAAGATTACGGGCAAAGTGAAGGAAAAACTTAAAGGAAAATTTTCGAATTTTCTTTTTCATTAATTTTCCCGGAATGCGGAAAATTTTTCCCTGTCTCCGCACGCAAGGAACGTGATAGTTAAAAGTTTTGGGATGATTAAATAACAAAATTTTACTTGGGAGATTAGTCGAAATATTAATCTGTTTGGTTTGAAGATAATCCGGAGTGAATCGAAATGAACCGTTTGCATGTGTGGTTTCCGACGCAAAACGGGTAGCGGGGGAAGAATGTGCCTTTGGGAAAACTTCAGGTGGACCCATTTTCCATATCGGAATCCTCATGGGAATCCTCTAACACGCAATCTCCGCATTCCTAAATTTTGTTTTCAATACCAAAAGAATTCTTTATTGTATCTCTTTATTTTTCGAACCGGTCATGTCGAAGCCAACTAAGAGTTCGCACGGTCGTTCCAAAGTCAAGAGCAAATAAACTAAAAATTTGAAATTATATCTTGATATCATATTATCATAACATCGGCTAACGAGATTAATCACTGGTTCTGTAGACCAGGATAACGAGTGCATTTACTTCGCTTGTAAATAGCAATTATTATTTATGAATATGTATAACATTTCAAAAATATATACATAACAGTGCGACAATTAATACATTCTAACTTTTCACACGTAACATTATATATTATGGGAAAGCCTTTATCATTTTTAAATAATAAATCTTTAATTAAAGGTAACAGAAATTTCCTTTATGGGATTATAATTAAAGTAGAATCTAGTTATATAAAAAGCCCTATTCTCCTAAGAAACCTACTTTAAAGAATTAAATCTTTTTGTACTTAATTCGAAGTCGAGATTCTACAATTAACCTTAAATTATGTCCCTAAATTACACGGTGGTAAGTTATTTTCACTGAAAAAGGGAAGAGGGAGGCAATTTAAAGCTTAAGGACTTTAAGACACCATTTTTAAAGAATGTAAAGAAATTTTTCCTTTTTCAACAAATCGCTAAAAATGTTAAAAAAAAAAAAATAAAACAAGATGGAAGGATTGCTGATTCCTGACGAGTGACGGATGGACATAAAAACGGGCATCTTAAGACAATTCAAAGCTTCCAAAAACTGTGTTGGACAGCCAAACTGCAGGAAGGTTGCGGGGAGGAAGAGATCGCAAGGAAAGGAAACATACTCACTCTCATGAAGACTTCCTTTTTCCTGTTTAATTTTCCTCTGATGAGATTTACTTTCCATTCCAGAAGCAGACCATAATCTGGTGCTTCGCTCGTGAAACTTTCTACTCCCACTGTATGGATTTAATCCCTAATTATGCTATCTCCCAGGTAGTTTAGATACAGCTAGGATTTTCTCAAGAGCTCGCCGCAGAGCGAATCATCGTCGTCACCGCACTTTTAACTTTACACGAATACCCTAGAAACTTGTTTGAGGTAAGTGTTACCTTAAAATAAAACTCCGCAGAAATAATCTTACCCTATTGTGCCACCATCAATTTGAATGTTTGTGCAGAAAATGGTATTATTTCTTTTTTTTTTTTAAACTTTTCGAAATCTGAAACAAAATTTTATAACACGACATTTAGGTGAAAAATTGGTAGATCATTAATACGATTTTAGTGATATCATCATACCAATTACAAAACGGCTTTGTTCCTTTGCCATATTTCCCACGCGGACTTAATTCGAGACAGCAGCTATCTGTTGGCAAGATAAAAAGTATCAAATATCTATTATAAACGTCTAAAGAGAGAAGGTGTTTCTCAATAGATAATATTTCTGGGATAATCTTAGTTCTTAAAATTGTGAAGTTTTTTTTTCATGTAAGGAAAAAAGAGAGACGAGAGAAATTATTTTTTGATGAGGTTTTAGGTTGAATAAGAAGCTTTATGCTTCTAAGCCGAAAAAATCATTGCAACGCTGTGCTAAAAGTTTTCAGTATTTACATAGCGGAACGGAATTTAACGAGGATCGTGAGGAAAGCGAAAAGTATGATATAAAAATACAAGGAATTGCGAATGAGAAATAATAAAAAATTACAGAAATGCAAGAAAAGGTAGACGGCTTTTTTACTTTCGGACACGCTAAATATAAAAATAAGAAATAAAAAAATGTTCAACAACAAAATGTAATTTGGCTTTATGGAATCAGGATCAAAAAAAATTTATTTTAAAGTTAACAAGTAAAATAATACTTATAAGATTTAATTGTTTTACGTAATGGTCCCATGATTTTTCGAAAAAATGAACTTGAGAAAATATTGAATATTTTTTATTTTTTAAATTCAGTATGAAATTATTTGAAAAATTAATTTTTTCATTAAATACCGAAGCCGTAGATTTAAACTCCTGCTCTTGGATATTGTCAAATAAACAGTTTCTTTACTTACAATTCTTTTCTGGAGCCCACATTCCGGTCACCTTATATTTGGCACTCGTTGTACGATCCAAAAATACTCATCGCAGGTAGAGTCGATGACATTTGCTCTTGGTGGCCAAAAATTTCTAAATAAAAAGTATTATTTTTGAACGAAACGAACTTGAAAATCATTTTGCCCCCTTCACTTTCATTATATAATCTAGAGATAATGAATTGTTAAAAATCTGAAAAACAAACATCCTGTCGGTTGACGGGATGGCTTAGACGGTCAACAAATACAATTTATATATACAATGTTACAAAAAGAGCGCATCCTAATTGACTTCGCGCTCGCATCGTTCTGCTTACATACATTTTGAATAGACCTTTTTGGATCTCCACTAAGAGGATCTCCGGCTATTTCAATTAGATCAATTTGCTATTCGTTGATTTAAAAAGGGCTTTCGAATCTTTACATTTCACGTGTCATTAAAAAAAAAGGGAAGTGAAATTATGTGAATATTATGGTATGAAGATATACTCGATAATGATAATCGCATGGATTTTATCAGATTTTATACAGTGCGAGAGGAGTGCATATCGAGTCCCTCGACATAGGCTTAATACTACTAATTTTCTCTTTCGCACGGAACGGGATCATTTTACGTTATATTCCAAAGAGAATTCCCGGCACGTTTCCTACCACATTGACATTTTAATTGGTTGACAGCTATATAGCGATTGTTTTCAAATACTTCGTTATGTTCATTTAAGCTGAATCAAATCAACCTTTTCAGGTTCCGAACGAAAAAAAAAAAAAGAAATGTGACCTAAGTGCAGAATCAGCTCTCTTTCACATTTAGGGCCACTCTCCATTTATCTCCGTTAATTGAATTTCCAATGCACGAACTTTTTCCACACTAACCTTACTGCTGGATTTTCACTCCCAAACTGTTAAGTGAATCCTTGCATAATTTTCGGAGGAAATAGCACAGTTTTAACGAATAAATAAATTTATTATTTAGCAGATAACCGATTAAAGTGAAGCAATTTTGACTGCGACGTGAGAAAAAGTATGTTCATCTGGTGCGGAATTTATTCGTTTCAAATTGTTCTTGCATTCATCCATTATGTTTATATGGGTTTTCTAAAGACACGTTTAAAAGAATTTTATCGTGACCTGACTTTCCTTTTACGGAAGACAAATCAAATTTACCTGCTGAAAAGGGTAATTCGCCTTCTTGGTAGTTGATCCCGACTGAATTTTGCAAAATTATAAATTTATGTGAAACCGGTTGTTGTTTTATCAAGCGAAATTGCTTAACAGGAATGAAAAACATTGAAATCATATTTATTTAAGTGCAGCATGTAGCTTTTAGTTGAAAACGAGTCGTTGCTATTGGATTCATATGTTATCAGGCGCAATGAGAGGGATATGTTAACCTCATGCGAAGACGAATTTTTCGCGCACGACCAAAATGCAAATTTCCGGATAAGTTCATCGTAGCGAAAGTTAAACTTTTTTCTCATTTTATGGATCGTCGTGCTACGAGAAAATGAACTTGGCGTTTGTGGGAATTTTAAGCACGTAGACTGCTACACAAGATTAATGGAGCGCTTTCTTGATGGACGATTCATTTGAAAGACCGTTTCTTTGGCACTGCCGAAGTTAATTTATTAAAAGCCCACACAAATAGAATCAACACAAATAATAATTGCCTGCAGATGCATTTCACGACGGTAAATAAGAAAAGAGAGAAATGGACCGTGATGGTTCCCCCGTCTCAGTTATATTAGGCTAAATATGCAGTATATTACAGAATAATTTCCTTATTCCTGTATTAGGTGTTACATTTTTGAACTAAGCAGAAATCCTAATTTTGATAAAACTTACTCGATATTAAAAACATGCATTGGCATAAATTTACTCATAATAATTTTTATACCTGGTGAATTATTATACAATTATTTGTACATGTCATTATACAGTCGTATATTATTTTATACGTGTAAGTAATGATATACGTTAAATATAATAGTGATATATATTTCATTATGTAGCTAGATAAAATAAATGTAGAGTCAATAAATTACAGCATGTAAAATATTCAGAATTTCCAAAAAAATAAAGGAAACACTTTAATGCAAACGGGTGTGCGATTTAAATTTTTGTGTAAAACTAAATAATTATTTTTTAAAATATTCATCAAAGCAACATAATCCATAGGTTTAAAATGGGTAGAGAGCCAGTTACGGAATATATTCCATAACATAATCATTATTTTTTACATATGTTAATACGTACATAATAAAATGGGCAAAAAGCATCGTTTTCATTAATAGCCTCGTATTCTGATGTTCATGTCTTTCATTTTTGTTGACGATTCAACAACCAACGGAGTTCTGCAGGCAGAATTAGATTCTTCGTGATCGGCTTTTTCCATCTTTATATTTTTCTTCGGGAAGAGGACCGGGGCACTGAAAGCTCAAGAAAATATAATGTAATATAGGAAAAAAAGGATATGAGGACCAACCCGTCTGCGTTCTGGTTTCTCATTAACTGTAAATGGGAGGGAATTGCCGTTAGAGAGAAAATCTCTCCCGTCTTTGTAAATTATTACCAGGTCCTGGTGGTTCAGTTATTAAAGCAATTGCCACCAGTGACCATTGACTAATTTCCTTTTATTGCTACATCCGCTTTCTGTTGCCTCGCGTGTCTGCTTCGCCCTGTGCTCCCTGCCCTTCCTTTGCGATCGTTTCCGGCGACAAAAACCTTTTGATTGCAGATGTTCTTGACGTTTCATTCATCTTTTCCATTGTTCTTAAAACATTTTCAAATTATTTCTTTGCAGAATAATCCCTTTGTCGTTTTGCTGAATTGTTTCTTCGTCTTCTACAAATAATTATTTAACCGTCACTTCGGCCGTCTAAAATAATGTTCCCTTCATCTCGAATTGTATAATTATCGATTTTCGGAAACTTAATATTAATCATTATTTTTGACGAGTTACGCCGTATCATGTATCCAAGTAAAAAATAAAGGCAAAGTAACCGAACCTCGGAAATATATTGTCGCCAATGAAAGGTAAGACCATGTTGAACAATTTCACTGCGAAGAGAGAGGAGAATGGCGGCAGAAGGATGAATTTTAAGAGATCGCGAAAAAAAAAGCCTTTGTCAAGTCACTGTTCAAATTTCAGATGGAAATTTGATTTTTGTTCCAGTGTGGTGATCAAAATAAAGGATTGATTGAACGTTATTAAGTTGAATTTTGAAACATTAAGTTTCTTGTGGGATCGGAATCGTTAATAAAAACAATGAATTGCCCGTAGAACACTAAACAGATGCAGGTAGAAAACGGATTTAAATTATTTGAAAAATTTAGTTTTTCTACAATGGTTAATGTTTAAAAGTAATAATTACTATTAATTATAATTACACGTTCACGAGAGATACATAGGAATTTAATTTTGATTTTGAAAAGTTATTTTATGTACTGCGTCTTACCATGATAAGAACCTCTTTACCAAATGCTCCGCCTTTATGTTTGGCAATTAATAGATATGTGAGAATTAATGTTGTATGGTATGAGGTCGTGTAAAAAGTTTCTTTAAATAACATTTAATAATGGGAATTAAAAGATAATTAATATTTTAAAAATGCATTTATTTTATATTCTTAATACATTTATCAAAGACAAATCAGTATTTATTTATATCGAGCAAATGACTTTACATGTAATTATTTTATCTCATTGTAAAATTATATAGTTAAATGAACTATCGTGTTCCTTTTAACAATTTTTTTTTTTTTAAGTTGATTATTGCTTTAAGAAAAATATATCTTTTAGATATTTTCTAAGATGCAAAATCCCTTTAGTATCGGGGACGTTTTTGGCATAAATGTGAATGGATTTACAACGCATAAATACGTCTAGTTTTCTCGGCTTGGGAATAGGCATGAAAAAGGCATTTTTCCATCACAGGAAAATCAATCCTCGCCACCCTGTCTGACTGCCTTGACACTATTATATGTAGGTGCGGAAGAAAGAACAAAATACAGTTCTTTTCAGTATTAATCTTTGATGAGCCCACATTTTCTTATCAGTCACTGCCGATTGCCATTAAGTCTGTCGAAAATAAAAATAATAAATGCCATGAAATGCGGGAATTTAATCCTTAAAAGCCAGAAAGGCAAATCTTTCCCTTTTCAAAGCTTAATGATCATATGCTATATTTCATAAATATGAAAAAAAAAATATATATATATATATAAGAGTGTTGCAGGTCGAAAGCAATAAATGGAAAGAGCGAGTTCCGGTGCAAAATAATCATCAGATAAAAAATAAGCTAAACTGAAAACCTTTTTGTAATAAAATGTACGTACATAAGGAAATTTTATAATGGAAGCTTTACAATCGGAGGCAATTAAAATGCGATATTTCGAAGCAAAAAGTTTCCCAGTTTTACACATGCTTTGCAAACGAGAAAATCAAGCAAATTGCTGACTGAAGAATTAAACAAAGTATTTCTGGCTCAAGGAAAACTCGTTTCTTCGTTACACGGTGATTTGGTTGGCGTTTCAAAGGTTTTACTCAAAACAGGGCTACATTCTACTTTTCCTACTTTTTAATTAGAAATTAAAATTTCAGAGGTGGAAGAGTTTTTCGGCAGAGGCTCGGGCAACGGGCTCCGGTGCTTTCCCTCGGGCATCGAAGACGGCCTCGGTTGAGAAGGGCAAACTCGTAAATAAAACTCTGCGGAACATAAATTGTGGGTTACGTCGAAGTATTTTACTTGTTTGGAAACATGTTTGTCAGTGGCAAGAGCTAAAATGGCACGAAGAAACTAACTCTCCTTCATTTATTTTTGCGCCGAGTCGCACCTTCAGCGATAACATTTTGTACCTGGAACTCGAGAATATCGCCGATTTCAGATTTCTCCAGTTTGAAGAACATGCAAATGAAAAAAAAAAACCATAAAATTATAATAAAGTGAACGTTTACTCAATTGTAAGTCGCAACGTATTGTAAAATGTCGATGTGAACAATAAGGAATATCATTGAAATTTAGCTCGCAATTAAAGCTCATACTTTTCAGAATATAAATTCTCGCGCCATTGGATTTGAATTAAATCTGTGATTCGATCCAGTTGTTAATAGCCAAGGGCAAGATTGATTTCTACATTTAATCAGGTTCAGCAAACCTGTCAACTGTTAATAGATATATGATTCCTTTAAAAAATGACTCGCTATTGAATGTGATTGCAAATTATAAAAAATTTGCATAAAGATGGGAGCTCAAATGGTCACATTGCATTGCAATGAATCAGTTGCACCATTAGGAAACCATTACAATTCCAGCAGACCATTAAATGTAATTTAAATGACCGGGATTCACTAACTCTGAGCTTTGTTGGATTAATAAGTTTTTTTCCCGATTAAACTCGTCGCTTTTAGGTTCAATCAGGCTTTTCGTATTGTTCCTTAGGGATCATCTCAGCTATATCTCGGCATTTAAAAATGTTTAGACTCTTAAAAGCAGAAAGCATTCATAATTTTGTCACAAAGCTAGATAATTGCAATGAATAAGTTATGATGTAACAATAATGAAAAAACGTTGATATTTATACCGATCAAAAGTTTAACGATCTAATAAGTCTTTAAAAGTTTAAAATCATGTAAATGATATGAAGTTCGTTACATTTAAAGATATTTTTAAGTTCCTAATTCTTTATGTAAACTACTAATGAATGTTAATGAAGGTTACGATTACAAAGAAGTTATATCCATTTTTTTCTGGTAATGCAGAAACTGGTGGGCAAACTCATCAAGAAATATGCAAATAAAAGTTTGTTATTTTTTCTATTTAATTTTAAATAGAAAAAAACAATAAAGTTTTAAAATAATATTTGGTCAAAGGAAGGATTTTGAGTAAGATTAATTGTTGAAATGATGACAGCGTTATGAACCTTTGAACGAGGGACAAAAAAGAATATTCTTTTTTTTATATCATAATGGGAACCCCTTTCAAAAATTTACCCTCGAAGGGATTTTGGGGATTCTTCGTCCGCCATCAGCATTTTGCGGTCTGTGGGATCACAAAAGAGTATGGAAAATCAATTCATTTTCGCTAATCCCGGATTAAAATTCTAAAACTTGCAAAAAGATTTACTTCCTATAATAAAAATATTCTGAAAGTTTTCTTTTTTATCAGTCAGGTACTAGGTTATTATCGGAAAATTCGTTTCTCTTAGTTAACGCTTGAAAGGCATTAGCAACGGTAACTGGCAGACAAAATGAAATATTTATTTAAAAGTTTTATTTTAATAATATTCTTGGGAAATGGGAAATTTTTTCGACAGAGAAATTATTGACGTTCATTCCATTCGTATTAAATAACATGAACTGAAACAATTTGAAACTTATCGGACAAATACTGAAAGAAAATTGGAAATTATATCGAGAGTCAAGTTATTTATTATGAACTGTTTCGCATTTTTTTTTCTTGCACTTTAAAGGTGGAAAACGTGACGAGATAGATGGTAAATTTGCTGCTGGAAAACGTTATTACTGCTAAGTGTTTCGCACTTTCCGCCATGTGCTGCGGAGGAACTTTTAAACCATTACAAAAGTTCAGTTTTTAAAAAATATTTTTAAGCTAAACCCCAACCAACTTCATTAAAATCAGATTCTAACAACTTATCGCCCAATAAAATGTAATATTTGATGCGAATTGTTAGTAAATAAATGATTTTTCCACTTTTGCGAAATTATTCATTTGGGGGAAAAAAGGTTAATTTTTCCAAAGAAACACTTGCCATTATCACGACTTAAAATCATGTCTCGCCGGAAAAAGGATCATTTTCAGCCAGTGATAATCTTAATTGAACTTTTCTCCTTGAGGAAAATTTTTCTTTCCCGCGGAAAATGTCGCTTTCACGTAATAAATGGGAAACGTGCACGATAATGAGGATTCATCTGCGTAAGGTTGGATTATATCGTTCGTCATTCGTGACTGCTTTCATTCAGCTTGCTGCTTTTTGCGGTTGCGTTTCATCTGCTGACGCATCGCTTCGAAATCCACCACTTGTGCGAATGCAAATTCATACGTGGCTTTTCAAACCTGTTATTTTATGTGGAGCACTCAAGATTATAAGAAAAATCCATGCCTGTCAGAGGTTGAAGATTTGCAAATAATTAAACGCCTCAATCACGTATTTAAGTGAGATATAAATTCATCAAGTATATCATGTCCGTGCAGATGAAAGGAGGGCTTATTTGCAATGCAAGTTAATAAATCAGATTTTTTTTTTTTTTGCAAAGAACTGAGAAGCGTAAACGTGAATTTTCGAATTATTCGGCTCAGGCAAAGAAAAACTTGTTAAACTTTATTTCTTTAATTTTCTTAATTTGTGTTTCATCGCAATGAAAGTAATTAAAATCCATGAGATCGAATCACAATTATAATTGCCAGTTTCATTTGATTTAAAATGAGATTTGTTAACAAAGAATTGTGAAATTTGCGAGTACAAATTTCGGGAAAGTTCCCTTTTGCATATTATTTTGGAATTGTTTTTAAATGTCCGAATGTTAAAATCTTTTCGTACGAGACCGACTTAAAAAAAATGTGGAACAATACTTTTGGCCAATTTGATTTACACGCCGTACATCGTAAAAATGGAATTATTTTGAACCGATTAGGAGGCAAAATCAAGTTGGGATGTTTATGTGCAAATAATTAACGTTGTTATGTATAAATTATAATTTATCCGGTAATTTTTTCTTCACCGGTAAGTTTTCATTCGGTTCAATTCGGTGTTGCGCATGTATTTTTCAAGTTTATCAAGTGTCAGACGTATGAGGACATTTTTTGAAGTTTTTAATGAGGAGCAAAAGCGTTTAAATTTATTCCCCGCATCACGATTTCCGTCGTAAAAAGCTGCCTTTTGTCTTATATGAGGAATCCGGGAAATAATCTGAAGATGTGCTGACTTTAAGGGCATTTGATTCTCGGGGAATAAAGGAAGCTTGGCTTAGATCAAAAAAAAAAAAAAAAAACGGTAACGGGAAAAAGATCTTTTTTTTGTAAATTTTTCACAAATTATGGTTAAAGGTTGAGAGCTTTGAGATGAGGCTTGCTAAGCTCATAATTTCACAACGCAAAACGGCGTTTTTCATCCGGGAACATGAATAAGCATCAACGTCATGTTAATAAGTAAAATCTCCTGGTCGTAAACCTAATTACCATTAACTTTCCGTTGAAAAATTCCCGGGGAAAAATTTTCTCCCCCCCTCGAAATCCGGGGCAGGGAAAAATTTTACATTTAAAGCTTTATAAATCCGGGGACTCCGCACGGGATTTAACAAATTTAGATGATTGAAGCCCTACTTTATTCGCTGTCTCGTGTTTTCCTTTTAGAATTTCACGCTGCGAAAATGAAAAAGTCTTAATGAGAACGTTCAGAAATGCATCCTTAGTGTATCGTGCGAGCGTGTTTTTCGGAGCTCCGACCTAAATTCTGGCTTATTTTTACATTAAAAAGAAATTTGTGTCTTATTTCGATGTCAACGTGGCATAGCAAAAACTTGGCTTTTTCTTTTTTTTTCCAAGTGAAGATTTATTTAACGGTTTTAAGATGTTTCGCATTCCCATCGAATTTTCACCAGGAGATGCCTTTGATGTGAAGGAATGTACTCTTAACCAGAAATTGTTTGTTGGCAAACTCGTTTCTGTAGCTCGAGGTGAACATATATTAATAAGCTAATATCAATTTGGCATCTCCGAGAGTGGTGTCTCAAATGAAGTTTCTCGATAAATAACTGCATCATATTATGCATTCGCTTTACACGCGAAAAGTCAATAAAATGGCACAATTTGATGGGGATGTTGAAGGAGAATTAAATGCAAAAAGCTTAGAAAATCGCGGATAGATTGCGATGAAGTTTAAACTTTATTTTTCTCAAGTTGGCTTTATATAGTTTTGAAAGAGTAAAACTTTAATTATTTTGACATCGACAAACCTCCACTCGAAACTCCATCTCGCCGGACATCTTTCTTATCCGCCTCGCATCCTATTCATGTGCCTCTGATTTTTTGATTTAGTAAATGCGCCCGGCTAAGGGCGGTACCTGAGTCGGGAAAGGAGAAAAAAAATATTTTTCAAATACATCCGTATAATTAACAACATCGGTTGAGCTTGAATGAGGATTTTCCGGGCCATAAACTTTTTTTACTTTATGCCCGAGTCTGCTTTCTCCCGTGTCGTTACGGGCTGGTGCAACGTATTGATTATTGAAGTTTTCTATCAAGATCTCACAATAATAACTCGGGAAGTGCTTTTATCAAAGGTTTTTTTTTCCCTTTTCCATTTAAGAAGAATAAGAAATAAATCTGTCCCTGGAAAAGCGGCGTTTTCTGAAAAAAAAAGATTAAAATCCTTTTTGAAAATTGATATAAAGCTCTGAGGAATTAAAAAATAAATGAGCGCGTCATATTTCCTACTTGAAAACTGACAAGAATGCCAACATTCGGAACGGTACAAACATGAAATTTCCCTTCTCTCGCCATCAGTCTTCACGTGATCCGTCATCTGCGGCTATAAATTACTTCTGCCACGTCCTGTTTATTTCCCTCCTCCTCCAATTCCCGAAAAACATTTTTCTGTATACGAGTTTTTTTTTTTTTTTTTTTACATCACGGATTATCTGTACGGATTAAAAAAAAAAAAAGTGGAAAATTCGTGATGATAACGTGATCCTGTAAAACATGTCGAGTGAAGGATGAACTCGACAAGAGCTATTTTAATCGTGTAGCACTCCGGTTTGGAAATGCACTTCATGTTCTATC
Organism: Ricinus marginatus; assembly: GCA_028565995.1. NCBI lineage: Eukaryota > Metazoa > Arthropoda > Insecta > Psocodea > Ricinidae > Ricinus > Ricinus marginatus. The sequence goes on from JAOWBB010000001.1 coordinate 2,946,584, forward strand.
TCACACGAAGTATTTTCGTACATTGTATGTCTCGTTATTAATTCCGCTCTCTTCGAAAGCTAATGAATGACTACGTTGAATTTACCGTCTAATTTTATCGTTTTCGGATACGGGAAATTCCATCGGAGACGCAGCCTTTCCAATCGGTCCATGGACGGGAAAAAAAAAAAAAAAAAAAAAGATGCAAATTGTTCCGCATATGTTCGAAATGGAAGAGATGGAAGAGTTTGAGAGATTCCGGATTTGCGGATGCGTTTTCGACCTCATTGTATCCACGTAAAAAGCAATCTCTCGAGGAATCGCTGGGCATGTTCGGAAAAGGTGAACGAAAGGGAAGAAGCCGAAGGACCGAGGGTATGGACCCAGAGGCAGGGAGGATAATCCCTCTGGACGCATTCATTTTAGCAAACACTGAGGTATAAATCTCAAAGGACTTGATTAGGAAATCTGTGTTAACGTATCCAGAATTAATGAAATAAATGGCCTGAAAATGGTTTTGCCTGGAAAGCCATTGCAATCAATATTCGGACTCTCGCAATTCCCCTTGCTTTTGCACTTATCCTTTTATATATCGTCAATTAATTGTAATATGTAATAAATGAAGCTCGAATTTAGACGCGTTCTTAGATGCTGAGGGAGGTTTGACCAGGGCACGAAAGCTTCTTCGTCGTGGCCTCTGGAAGAAAATCTTCGTCAGATAATCTGAGACATACGTTCGTAAAATATTTAAAAAATTGTTGGACGTAAAATAAATTCCTCTTTATGTTGCCCAACCTTTCGCCGATGCGAAAATATCCGAATTTCTGTTCCGTTAATAAAAACCATAAACGCGAATGTACTTCGTTTATTTATTTTGTCGTGTTCTCGGCGCGTGTGCTTTACCAGAGTCTTTCTTTTTTCTTTTTTGACCCGCAAAAAGGCTGTTTTATCAAGTTCGAAATCAATACCTGAACTTGCTCAGTTGAGAAAATCTCCGACGAAGTGGCCGTGCCTCGGAGCGGCCGGAATCAAAAATCAAATTTCGGGCATCCGGCATGAATAGGGAATTTCAAGTTCCAGTCCCCGGAGCTAGGACTCGAAATTAGAAACGAGGGCCTTTTTTTTTTTCGTTTGGGGCCCAGCGATAACGGCCCAAACAGCGGGAGTGGAAAACGAGAAGCGAAGAAAGGAGCGCCGAAGAAAGGGAAGAAACTCGGCGGAGAAATAGAAATTTATTATTTTCTTTTTTCCTCAATTTTTTTTTTTTTTTTTTTTTTTTTTGGTAAAATTTTTATTCAATTCCGAAAATTGAAAATTGCTCCTCCGGGCGGATTTTAAATTCACCAAGAATTTTTCTTTTCTTGTCTTTGCCAGAAGACCGAGGAGAGAAAGGAAAATTCAGAATGAGAAAAAGCGCAGAAAAAAAGGAAAATTATTTTCATTTCTTAATTTCTCTCTTCCTTCTTCTTGAGAGGAGCCTTTTCTATCGCTTCCTTTGTGTTCCCTTCGATTTCGAATTTTCCGCGCCATTCCATTTCGTGTGAGTTATCGTTCCCGGGTTTTTCAAGCCAACTCGAGCATCTAAAACAGGATTGAGGTACAATCGTTACGGGACTGCAACACTTTCAGAAGAGGAAGTCGTCCGAGACAACTGTCTCGGCACTTCCTGCGTTCACCTTTTGTATCGAGTGCCGTGCTGCTCGTTTGGCGTGATTCGATCACTTGAAATCCATTTCGACCCTTGAATTTAGTATTTTTATGGAAAAGTATCAATCCGTTAGAGGATATAAAATACGGGTTTTTGCACCTCGAATAAATAGCGAAATCGCGAATTCCTTTCCTTCATAATAAGGCCGGGATGGATGTATTTCTTTTGACAGCACTAAATCGGTTTTAGCCGAAATGACAGCTAAATATGAAGTTCCTGTTTTATATATTCCCTGTTTCTCACATCAGAATTTTTTTCATGAAGTTTCACACGGAACGCGAGCCATTAGCCGCGGTCGGTAATTTAAAGACTCCATTAGATATATTTATTAAGAAATATACTGAATATAATTTTGTAAATATGTACATGAATTACAAGAAAAGCTTCCTAACAAGGTTTCGTTTTTAATAATTTCTTATTTAGCCCCAAATTAGTATCAGAGCATCATATTTTTTATTGAAACCGGAAAAGATCCGTTAATTTTTATAACTTGAGGTTTACCATGTCCTTTTCTTTCTGCATAAAATATGATTGTTTCAAATTGTTTTAACCAGTGAAAACCACATGCAGAGTCACACAAAGAAATGCACTTGGTCTTAGGTTTTGTCGAAATTTCCATTTGTCCCTTTTCTCTTAAATCCATAGGTTGTTAAGAGTAAATACGTAACGTGCGGAATTTAAGAAGTTAACAGATTTATAGTTTGCAATATTTTTAATACATCGACAGTTGTCATCGGAACACTGAGGAATTTATTTGAGAATAATGATGAGATGATGAAGAAACGAGTAAACCGTTTGCATGGTTAACGTTTAAGGCAAGCCGGTAGCAACCTAACCTGACATAATGGAAAAGAACAAAAACATTTATTAAAAGTGAAGATTAGCACTAGATACATTTGCCAAGGGAGATCGCTGGGCTTTTCTGCTGATCCCTGTCTATACTAGTGCGCAAGCAACGTTAGTTCTGTTTCTATCTTTCTATTATTAAAAACTGTGTAAACATTCTCGACATTATTCGACGGTCTATTATTTACAGTAGCAAAAATATAGCAATGCATTCATTGAGATGTTTTATAAGTCGTTCGCAATCTAAACTTTTTTAGGTTTTCTGCGTTCAGACCTTTAGTCAATACACGAACTGTAGACGTAGAAAGCTTTTGAATTTTATCCTGTTTTCCTTTTATAAATAAAAAAAATCTATTTGTGTCTTTCCCTCGATTATGTAGGCTTTCAGCTTTCCTGCCGGCTTTAGCCTGAAAATCCGGAGAATTGAAGCGGAACATGGGATGCAGCCCCAGATGCAATGAATAGTTCCTTCGGGAGCAAAGGGAGTCATTCCTCGAGTAATTCTCTTGAATATCGCAGCAAGTAAACGGAATTTAAGCGGGCAAAAAAGTGTTGTATCATCTTATTCCATCTGTGCCATAGAGAATCCCATATAGATCAACCGTTTCTTACAACATCTCTTTCATCGTAAGAGAAATTTGATTTTAAATGTTTGTATACATTTAACAATTTGTGATCATGCTCTTAACTAGATTGTAGTTTAAAATTTTCTTTCCCTCATCGCACAATACTGGGATCTATAGAGTTATTTTTGTGAGTTTTCTTATAAAACATTGATAAATGCTACTAAACTGTGTCCTACCGGAGTTGTTAAGGAAATAGTGTTTGACAGAGATTTTCTATGGCAGATAATTATTTATGTAACTCAACAATACGATGAAGAAATGAAAAATATATTGATATTTTTTTTTACCAATTTCAGAGGAAGATGAAGACAATTAAGAAAATGTATCTTCAATGAACATGACCGGTAAATGCTATTTCCTATCAATATGTATGATATTTGTCTGTAGGAGTAAATTTTTGAATCTAGTGCTTTCAAGTGAAGCTTGCCAAAAAAAAAAAAAAAGATAATAATCTTAACAAAAAAGTAATGAAATTTTAATACATTTCCTTAAAACTGAGTTGATCAAGCAATAAATTTAATTTGAAAATTGTTTATATGATAATAACTAAGAAAAATTCTGAATAACAGAAAGAATAAATGTGAATTGAGAATCTCAACAAATTTACGAAGGAAAACGACAAATTATAAAAGTAGAAGTCCGAAAAAGTTTGCATGTAAAGAGAAGAACATGGATTTGTTTGGATGATCCTTCAATTTCTTGACGATGAAGCAAGTTATCGCCATGTCAAGTGAATTATTTTTTGCTAATAAAAATTCTCAGTGGACAATATTCACTGCTACTTGGCTAACAGCCGATAAAAATCAGTAAAAACCGCTTTTAGTCTTATCGTTTTCTTATTTCTTTGCTAAGAGGTATAAAATTAAAATAAAAAAAAAAAAAACCATATTGCAGATTTTAAGATATTGCCTTCATGATAAATGCATCGATGATATAGTAGGAGGGAAAATATCTAAGTTATGGTTCATCGAAGGTTAAAGAAAAACTTTCCAATGTCTCATTTTTGTTTAAACATGAATTCCTCACCTCCATTATTATATGCCTGAAATACGGGCTCCTTAAGGAAGAAGAAAGGCAAATTCAAGAAAAAACAAAATTTTAAAATAGAGTCGCCACCGTAAAAATTTGCTTAAACAAAAAGTTTTCAAATTTTTATTTCCTTTAAAAAAAAAAAAGTTCGAGGGAATTTTTGCTAAAAACCTTTTTGCAGGAAGAACGGGTAAAAAAGCTTTTGAGTCCCCATTTGGGCAATTTGAGTAATGTCAGGAATTCGCCCCTTTCACGTACGAAAATTACCAACATTGTCTGCAAATACTTTAAATGGGATTGTTTGGTACAAAATTCAAGTCACTTTTTCCACACATGAAAAATGCTAAAAAAAAATTTAGAAGTAGACATGTTCCTTCCCTTTTAGAGCGTTAAAGGACCGGTTAAGACAAAATCTCAAAATCGGATTCACACCTCGTAAGATGGTAATAAATGAGATGCCAAAAGTGAAGGCGAAATTTTGCAAAAATTCTTCCTAATGCGCCTTCATACTACGAACGAGTATCTCGAAATTTACAGTTTTCGATATAACATTGGATTGAGGGATGAGAAACAACTAATAAATCCGTCAAAACTTCGTTCCTCCGTTTGCAATCACTAATTATTAAAATTAGTTTATAATCTGCGCAAAATTAAAACTGGAGACTGAAACTGTTAAGGCTGAGTTACTTTTTTTTCGAGAAACAACACGGAGATAAAAAAATATTTTGAAAGCCATAAATCGATGGATATTCTTAACTGCAGAGCATGAACGAGCTTGCTATAAAGCCAGTAATGAAATAGCAATAGAAAATTGCTAAAAATGAGGAAATAGTGGCCCCAAAAAGCGTATTCATGTCAGGCCGTGATTTGTGAGGAAACGTAAAGCCCGTTCACGCCAGAGCAATAACAGCATCCACATTTCCCTCGATTCTTCACTCGTTTTGAATCTAATACGTGAACGTTGCCCGTCTACTTTTTGCCTTTTTGCCGGGGCCTTCCACGATCCACCGCCTTGTGCGAACATTTTCACCGCACGATTTGTCTTTTCCTCTTCTCTGTAGCTTTAATTATCTTTCTACGCCTTTTTCTCTCATCCACCGAAAACGGTTTTCGTGTGTCGCTTCCTTCATCTAAAATCCGTTTAATAAAAATGCGAAATAAGGAAATGTTCTGGAATCAGTAACAGTTGAGAAGTTTTTTCTGCATTAATGTTTAAAAATCTTCTACCCAAGTGAAAACCTGTTCGACACATTTTGTGCACGACCGCAATCATTTTCCTTTTCGACCAATCATTCTCTTAGAATTGAGTCGGTGCTTAGATGCTTAGAGAATGCCTGCAGCATAGCAGTGTGCTGCGATATTTCCGATTGTTGCACTTATAAAAAATTTTGGAGAAACAAATGTTTTGTAAGGTTGCAAAACGTGTTTTAAATTGTGGTATCGTGCAAAATCCAATTTTACTAAAATCAACTTTTTCGTACTTGTCTTGAGTGGAATTACCCTACTTTGATGACAAAATGCTAAAAGTTAGTGAACGGCAAAATACGTAAACAGGATTTTATGATGTTAGTGAGAAAATCAACAGCATTATTATTACCGGTTATTAATGTAGATTTACTCTGAGCTAATGCGAAACCTAAAAATTAATTACTATTCTACTGTATTTATTTAATAAATGAAAAATAACCCATCGTCTTGGTTATTTACGATTTCAAATTTTATAATTAACTACACACTAATTCGAAGTCATTAAAATTTTTTAATTAACGCGAATATTAGAATTTTTGAATGTTGTTAACATCAAAAGAATATTCAAAAATATCTTTCGAAATAATGAATATTTCATTCATGTAGCTTTAGATCAGTTGGTTTTTCATGATCGATCTTTAACGAAGCATATTTGAAGCTTTAATGAGTATGAGTTGTTATAATATCCGCTTTCATGAATGGGCAGCTTAATGAAGCTGCAGACAAACCGCATTCTGCAAACCACCTAAGCTAAATTTTTGAATTTCCCGCCGCTAAATTCAGCGCCTTTAAAAGTTTTTAACAACATATCTTAAACGGAGAATTTTTATTTATGGTTTCTCGATGCACTTTTAATATTGCAACAACCTAAAATTACTATGCCCGAAGAAAAAATTTACCTTAAAATGTTTAAGCTATATAATCCCACATTATTTCATTTTAAGTTTTATGTTTAAAATTAAAAAAGTCATGTGAGATTATAAGTTAGAGTGAAAATATTAGAAGAAGGGCTTTTAAAAGTTTGAAAGAAATCCGTAGCGTAAAAAATGATTAATGATAATCATTTTTTTAATGTTAAAAAAAAGATGAATGTGCGAATGATATCGGAGGCCGCGACTGTAGACAATTTTCATTTTACAGATGCAACCGGAGTACCTAAACTGAATTTTCTTTTCAGGTGGCAAAATGAAAGGGCATTTTTCATTGATGAGAAAAGTAAATGGGGAAACGGCAAAAATATCTTCTACTTATGGCCTGGAAAACTTTCTGAAGAAGTTTTGGGCCGAAGTGCACTAAAGTGTAGTGGGATAAATCCCTAAGCATTCAAAAATCAGCAGAAGTACGAGGAGAATTTTATCTGGGATTAAACAGACTCTCCAATAATTGGAAATCAAAGCTTTTCAAAGGTCCAAGTGGTTTTAGAACTTTTTTTAAATTAAAATTTTCTTTTTTAATAAAAAAAAAAATATAAATGTCTCTTTTTGAATTGAAAAAATTGTCATTTTCTTCCCAATTGGAGGTTATAATCCCTTGTGGGTCTACGATATAAGCAACGGTTTTATTAGGTTTTTCACACTCTCAGCAAACGAAATATTGATGGTCGAGATGAGAGGGTTATCGTGCTAAGAATCTGTTACTATGTTGCTTGACCGACCACGGTAATGGAACTGCGGGAAAACGAAATCAAATCATTCAGGTCATGGCTTCGATTAATGAGTTTAATAATAATTAGATTGCTACATTGCTAAAAAATAAGAACAGTTCTTAGCTGGAGCACAAAAAACAATAAAAAAAAGGTTTTTTTATTCATTTTCAAATTTAAGTTAAAACATTTACATATTTTCCTGTGTTGTCACACGTCGACAGTACGTTCAAATTCAGAATCATTTAATGATTTTGTAACAAGGTATAGTTACGAAGCAGACAATGTCATCATTTACGTCGAGCATATTTACAATTCTAAGTTAATTCACCTGCTAATAACAATATGTAATTTGCGCTAGTTAATCAATAAAGCTTACATATAAAAAAGTGTGTGATAATTACGGACAATCATCGACAGCAATAAATTAATTACTAAAAGAGAAATTTTAAATAATTTTGAAATGTATTGTTAGATGCATAACTACGTAATAATTAATAGTACGATAGGCCAAATGATACGAAGATAGATTTTTTAATGATATGACACATTCAGCTCTTTCTTAAACACTGATCTAAAATGAGAAATCGGGAAAGCCTTTTTTTTTGTACAACTTTTTAAAATATTAATATCTCAATAATTTGTGATGGATTTTAATACTTTCATGATTCGGAAACAGACTGTCTTTTTATTCATGTATCCCACTACATAAAGTTTATAATTTAACCGTGCAGGGCTTCACCAGAAACTAACTGAAAAAGTTATTGATCAAAGGATCATATAAGGAAATAGAAACGGTTTGAAATAAAACAAGGGAAAATTTTTTTATCACATTTATTTAAAAAACTTATTTTTATTCAGCACAAGTTGGTCAAAGTTACAATCATTCTCTAAATCTTGTTTTAGTTATTGAATCAGAAGGATTTTTTTTGCTGCGAAAAATTCGATGCACACATTTTTGACACTAACAAAATGAGAAAATTCTATGAATTTTTTATCCATAAAAAAACCGTGGATTTTTGACTGCAACGGCAGTCATTTTACATTTATGGAATAGAAAACTGTTATTTTGCGCATGTTATTACCATGGAATCTGCAGCATTTTACCAGTAATTTTTCCGTCTGTATAAAATTTGATGCCCCAAACAGAAAAGAGTATGAAGAAAAGAGTCAAAGCAGAGAAAACCAAGTATTTTGTATTAATCAAAAGAGTTCGGCCTCGGTTTGCCAAATTAAAAGATTGTAGTAAATTTTGAGGGAAGTTTTAAAGTAATTTCACTGTTGGAGATTCCCAGTGGGATAAGGAGACAATAATTTCCTTAAAGGGTACGGGATCAACGGATATGTCGGACTAATTTATATTCGGCCCAAATGCTTTTATAATTTGTTCTTTATGGTATTTTGCTTCACTTTTCGCAATTGTTTTTCACTGAATGATGCAGACATTATAAATTTGGTTTAAAGTCATCTTTTCAATAAAAATTAAATTTATAATTTATGAAGATCGAGACTAGAATTATCGAGTGTTTTAGTTGAAAATTCTATATGACGTCCGAAGGGCATTACGGACATTTTAATCTTTGTTCTGAAAATGCACAGAAGCTAACAGATTTTTTTTATACGTAATAAATTTAGAATATTTGATAGCCTCTTTGAAAGCAAAATGTCGATAAAAGATTGAAAGATAATATTATTTTCTGTTAAAAAATTGCTTTACTTACTATTGACGATGTCGACGGACGGAAAGATAACGAAACTTTTGGAGACCACTTTACAATATTATAGTTTCCACGTCCAGTTTTGGTTCCTGGTCCATGTTATGGTTTTCCCGGGTTTACATTCAAACCTATTTTAAATCAGAAAATAAGTAAATAATACAAAACATTAACATAATTATTAGTTAAGTTCTTTTTTGATGAAATTATGATAAACGTTGAAAATTTGACTGAAATAAAAAAAAAATTAATGAATAGATTGTATGTAGTCTTTCTGACGGAAATATTTTTTTAAATTTTTTTACCATTTAAAAAATTATTTTATTTCTTCATGAAGAGTTTCTTATTCATTTTTTCAATAATTTTTTTCCCCTGAACATTAAAAATTACGCAGAAAGGAAAGTTCAGACTTTGAATGGGTTCTGAAAGGGAAATACTACGTAAAAATAATCCAATTCAATGTTCACTACTTGTAGACCTCCACGGAGAAAGAATATTTGTCATCGATTCCCCGATCGGTTTGTGCCGACTTTCGCGTTCTTTTTGGGATTTGTTTCGGAAAAGACTTTAGAGCCCAGAAGATTTACTCATTCTGCCAATGAAACCAAAGCAAGAGACAGAATATTTTAAATATTACCGTAAGCGGTGGCTATATTATTCAGCGATTATATAAACCAACACGCTTATTTACAGAAGGGACTTCGAATTTGCATTGCAAAATCGCCCCTGAAATGAATTTTATCTTCGGCTATTTTCAGTGATAAGTCTTTATTGGATCGAAATTGTTATAAAGACAAATTCGTCGAAAAAAGCATGTTAAAATGTCGGGGCAGAATGTCTAAAATGCTACGTTATTTATTACATTGCGAAATTAAGAAAATTAATGTATATATTTTTTTTTTTTTAATAAATTTTGCAATATTTCATTTGTAAACTCTACGTTTACAATATTTTTTAACAGAAAATCTCCTTTGAGTTTATTTTGACCAGATATTTGTAGAAGGTTACTGCGCCGTTGTTGGCATTTCTCTATCAATATATAAATTACCAACGCCAAAAAAAAGGGATGAAATATCTTGGGGAAAGAAAAGGAGCAGGGACTTTTATTAACAAAAACGATTCGCGAATGCTTTAAAATTGTTTAGGAAAGGCCATTTTAAATTTTTGCCCCCCGACTTGAGCCGCACTGCGATATTCAGTAGTTCTTAGGATGCTGCAGGATCAAATGAAACTTTTCCAACGGCCCACACTCTGAAATTCAGGGAGACAAAGCTCACGCAAAATTTTGAAAATATCTGTTTCCGACAAGAAGAAATTTTTTCGAAAAAAAAAAAAAGTTTTTTAGAATTTTATGGTTCACAAGTTTTTAATTTCCTCAGCTTGGAAATCGTTATAAAAAGCGGAGCCTCTGAAGAGTCTAAAGAAAATCTTAGAAAAGGTGAGAACTGAAGTGGAAAACTTCTCTTTCCAGCTTCCCAACCTTCGAATCCGAAAAGGGCACTCGAATTTGTCTCATTCGCCGGCAAAGGTTTAAGTTAATTAACCCTTCTAATTTTCCAAATAGCGTGTTCAGGTCGAACCTGGGAGATCCGCTGCATTTTTCCAACATGCAATGACGCCGATATATTTCCGTAGGCAGTGAACTGCCCTTAGACTCTGTATAAATCGCCCCTCTCGAAGGGTGCAATAAAAATAAGAAGGCCGCCACTGTTTTAATTTTATGCCGGAAAATCGTGACAATTTTGATGGCGGGGAAAATCTTTGCGCTGCTAAGCGGACATCCAAATGACTTAAAACGAAGTGTTAGAGGCGAAACAAAGTTAGCAAAGTTTTAACTGGAAGTTTTCGCGAAAATTTATCAGTATTCATTAAATCATTTGGAATTGTTTTTATAATTAAGTTGTCCGATGCAATTAAAATATATATTTCGATAAAGGAGCAGGATTAAAATGGAAGGGTTGATTAAACACAACTTTAAGGTTTTTTCGACATACCTGTCGATGAAATTGTACCTGCGTTTGACGGTCAGCGACAAACCTCTGGCGCAAGGTTATTTTTTTGAAAATCTCGATTTTTTATCTTTTGCCGTCCGCATTCCAGTAAATTTGTTTAAGCCTTTTTACGTTATAGCGGGCTGCAAAAGGAAAGACATTGATTGAACTTTAATATTACGCAGGTTTTGCCTTCAAATTAGCGGCAAATAATGAGGCAGATAAATGTCGGACAAATCACGAGTCCATTTATAAAGTTCAATTTCTCTGCAGTACAAACAAAAGCTGAATCTATATTATTTGCTCTCCGTAATATGCAAACAATTCTGGAAATATTTATTTTATGTAGCTTCACAAATAAGGGAGATTTATTTTTCCGTGCTAAAGCAATTTTTTTTTTTTTTTTTTTTTTTTTTTTTTTTAATAGAACAAGAAAAATTTTAGTTTTCCATTTTGTTTTGCGCATGAAGTGAAATACGTTTCCAGAAAGAATATTATAATTTTAAAATATCGATTAAGATTGAGGCAGAAAAATGATTGTAAAAAACAGACAAATCAATTTCTCTTCCCATTTATTCCTCACCAAATATAAAATAAAGCAGAATTCTCATTAAGATAGAAACATTTTCCGAATGTCGATGCCTCCGCTCATTAAAAATTTATTCGTTTCAATTGAAATTTCGTTATTATAAATTTCACTTATTAATTTCATCTCAAATTTCTCAAAAATCAAATATTTATAAAAAGTAATGTTTTCGAAATTTAATAACCCTAATGGTAGAACCGAATCTTTATTTTGAAAAGCTACCTGACATGAAAACACTACAAAAGTTCTTTCAGTATGGGTCGTAATCGCCCTTTTGAGCCCTCAATCCCGAATATGTTTCCCAATTCTTCTCTTGAGTAGCTGGAATGCCATTCTCATTTCTTTGCTCGTTATGTAACTGTGAGGTAGAACTGATCCTGGTTATAACAGGAAAGACTGAACGATTCAGAGCATTTTTCCTAAAATCTAAATATATTAAATGTATTAAACTTTACTTTTAGATACTTAATCTAATTTAATTCCCTATAAATTTTAAATATGAATATTTTTCAAAGCCATTACTTTTAAGCTATAAGCATTTCGCTTTTAACTTAATACGTATATAATTAAAAATTTGTGATAGATAAATTAAACCTTTAAAGGCGTTTCTTTGTTTCATAAATGAATCTTGATATTCAATATAAAATTAAGGGCGATATTTAATAGCCTGCCATTCATTTAAGCCGTTTAAAAATTTTATATGAGAATTTAGCGTCTTGTGTTTCAAAAATTTCACAACTACTGTTTCATTTTGAAACAAAAAAATTGCCCAGCAATTTTGGTTTACTTCTCTCACCGATCGCAAAAATGATTTATAAAAATTCGATTTTTCTAACCGGATTTAAGCAAACATTTGTGATTCGGCACAAGCTGTAAAATTCTCAGGGAAAAGCAGGTTTTAGTGCAAAATTGACGTTTTTAATAATAATTTATTTTGTCCAAGAATGAGAGGTTTAATTTCCCGGGTCGGAATGTGACTTGATTGCAAGAAAAGTGAATCCCGGACTCCAGCAGCGGTTTTCAGAAGATGGAGAAAAGGCTCCGGAAAAGTGGCTTCTTTGAAGCAGATCCTCCGGTTTCCCTCACCGCGACTAACACCAATTTTCTTGATTAACGTTGTAATTTATGGATACTCCGTGCATAAATTCAAAACTAGAGAGCAGTTCAAGGGAGAGTCTAGCACGATTTTAAGAAGTCATTTATCTGATCGGAAACAGTCGGAGAAGGAAATTTTTCCTTTGAAACCGGGTCGAAGATGGATTTTGATTAAAAATTCATTTTAATAAAAGGCTTCAGAGGCTCATAGAAAAACAAGCATTCGTGGGAAATCGATCACACTATTATGAAAGGCGATGAATTTTGAAATTTCCGTATTATTTGAATGCAAGTGTAAAGCTGAACTTGTTGCACTGGAATATAAGCAGGAATCGTTATCATCAGTTGCGAAAAAGGCACATAAAACGCAATCGATAATTAATGTGTCGGAAATAAATTAAAATTCAATATATTTTGTTAAAATGAAAAAAATGTCAAAGAGTCGAACAATAAATGACAGTAATAAAAATGACATATTCGAGTATCCTACTCTATCCATGGGGTTTTTAAAAATCTAAAATCAATCTGTAAATAATAGATTTAGGAGTGAACAGTCTTTATAAAATTTGCCAACCGGTTTTATAAAGATAAAAAAAATAATCTGCCCTTAAGCATTTTTTTTTTTCAAGAAACAACATTCACTCGCATCGGTAATAATTACATAGTTAGAAATACAAAACGGCAATAAAAAGTTCTGGCAGCAGGTTTCCAATCGAATTTTCCGATTCTCCTCGAAAATAAGACGCAGTTTTACTTGCCGGGCTAATCTAGTTTAAGTAACCCTTAGGGAAGGCGTAGACTCATGCGAAGCATAAACTTTCAAGGGCTAAAACTGTGAAAAATGTTTTTCACTTTTCTAAATCGGAGCACAAGCCTTTAAAAGGAAAGTTCTTTGTGTGATCTCGTGAAATTGGCCTTAAACTGGAAAAGGTTCTCGGCTTAGGTAAAAGGCAAGTTCGTCTCTCTTTTACTTCAAAATTTTAATTTGACAGCATAATACATCAAAAGCTGTTAGGATGCCTTTTAAAAGTTGTTCGGTAATTTATTAAAAAATTTTTTTAATATAGAGTAAGGCAAATGATATTGTAAAAAATACTAAATATTTTATTGTTGGGTGAATAACAGCGGGAAACATAAATAAATCGATAGCTTTGCTGATTGGGGATCTGGAATTGGAGCTTCTACCCTGGGACTGTGTCCGAAGTATTGCATGTCTGCAAAGAGCTATTTTGTACAACAATCAATAGCTTATCGGCAAAAAATCAAGGAATAAACTGAAAATTTTATCCGAAGATAATTTTATTGTATTTGTTGATTAGCAATTAATGTATCAAGGGTTTACGAATTACGTCTTCACATTGATGTGCAAGAAAACACTTAAAATGGAGGAATGGAAAAAATTTTTTCTTTTTTCTTAAAAAAAAGGCAATAGTTCTGCATGAATTATTTTTACCTGGAGACAATTGCCAGGTATTTTTTCTGGAAATAATAAACTTTTCATCGTTATTTGTTTCTCCAATTTTTTACTTCACTCTTTGGTGAGATGCTTTTAATGGAATCATGCTCTACTATTGCAGTGTTTTGCATGCTTTACGGTTTGATACCTCTCTGTGGATATGGTAAAGTTGAAACATTTTATTTTTTTTTCTGTCTCTTTCATTTTCTCTTTTAGCTTTCATATTTGTAAATGTAATGTAATGTGAATTTTCCAAACTTCCACATTCAAACTGTGACCAAAAACGTTTCGTAACATAATTTACAACATTGGAAAATGAAAATGTTGATTTATTTCGATTTTTATTTTTAAAATTTTTATGTATTACATTATATTTGTAATAACCTGCAAAAATATACGTTAATGGAGAAATGTTTGAGTTTCGATACAAAAGAAGTTTTCCGCATAAGAACTAGTTGGAGTGAAGAAAATATTTCTCAGTGAGTTTAGAGAAGTGAATGTAATGACACACGCAAGGCTGATAGTTTTTATTTGGAAATTGGTAATAAATATTAATTATTTTGGTTTCAAATTTCGAGTTTGCTTCCGTTTCTCAGACAGTAGCAATCTATGGTTTATTTTTACTAAGTAATTCAGAACCGGTGACGAATGATAAAAGTAACCCAATCATTAATTTTTGTGAGGTTTCCAAAGCATTTTTATAATCCAGTAATGATTTTGAGTCTTAAGAAAATGTATCAATTCTGAAAGGAAAATTATCAAAATATGATAAAAGAATTGCTTATACCTGAAAAAACACCATTATACTTAAATTATATTATATCGCACACTAACTTATTATTATTTATAACATTATTTTATACTATTCCGATTGTATATATCTTATGATCATAATTTTTGAAAATTATGGAATTAAGAAGTAGCAGGAATGAAATTGATCATCTTTAAAATCCTATTTTTATTTAAATATCGATATATTAAACAAAATTATAAAAAAATATATAAAGAATAAAGAATTATAGAAAGAAATATAAAAAAAGTTTTTTTTTATAAAAAAAAAAATAAAATAAATCTCTACAGCAAAAATCATTTTCCTTGAACAAGTTCCAGCGCCTCATTTAGATTAAAATTCAGAGTCTTGTCAAATATTATTTAAACATCTATACATTATTCTCATTATCGTATGAATGGAATTGTAATCGATATATGTCATCAAACTCAAAATATGCCAAGGAGATGATCAAATGCGATCCTAAACTATGAAATTCAGTTTGCAGCAAATTGAAATTGGAACTGGTATTTCGAGATGCTTTTATTTTATTTTATTTTTTTTTTTTTTTATAAATTAAAAAAGCTCTCACGTAATCCGATTGAATAAAATGAAGCTTCCCCAAAAAAGAACTATTACACAAATAAAAGATGCTCTGGATTGATTTTCTTTCATTTTATGTTCTCCGCTTTAAACATGTCAAATCACTCATTCGTTCAGTACGATGGTTGCGCCTTCGGTGATTTTTCTGCCCTCGTACACTATTTATAATATCAATTTTATCTTATTTCATTCATTATCTTACTCTCAAACCCTTAAAGTGCTGCATTAATTGAATTACTTAAGGCGGAATTACAAATCAATTTTTTTGTATAAAATTTCAGAGATATCATATGTTCGCTGCACGTAATATACGTTTTTTTTTTTTTACTGCTTTCACTTAGAAAATCAAAATAAGTGTTAATTCAAATTTATATTAATGCGAAAGAAAATGAATAATGCAAAAGAAAAAATTAGATTTAAATAAAGTAAATCAATTTTCCTTTAAGTATTTTTTTTTAATTAAATAAGTAACATTTAAGTATTAGTTATTGAATAATTATAATTAAATATTATTATTATTTAATGAGTTATATATTAACTTAATTAGATTTTATTAGCGACTGTTTTCATTATAATTTACAGCCACAATTTGATCCTGGCCTTGCATTAAGAACTTCTTTTGCATAATTTTAAAAATTATAATCTATAAGATGTAAAAAAAAAAAACATCATTCTTTTCGATGTGAAATAATGTGGCCTAATTATATTTTTATTTTTTTTAGTAGAACAGTTTGCCAAGTTGCGAGAATTTGCATAAATACTAAAAACATTTAAAAAAACTTTTTGTTGAGTCTTTTTCTTGGGGAATTTTAGTAAAAATATAATGTATATTACTTTAAACTTTTCTTTGATACATGTAACGATATGATTTCCTTCTTTTTTTTAATTGTTTGATGTTATTTGCCAACGGATAAAAAGCAGCTATTATCTTTCAGGCAGTTTTTTAGTATGCAAATTTAAATATTTAAACAATAAATTGTGAGGATTATTATGATGAAGAAACAACGTGGGTCCCGATATTAACTGAACTGAGTTTCATTCGGTATTAATCTTTAAAGCTAGCGCTAGATCAAAAATCAGTCTTTAAAATGTTCCATTTTCTCCTGGTTTAAATTCTTAAGATGGCTTCTAAATCGTTTAAGGATAATGGCGGTTAAAATGTTACTTCTTGACCTTTTTCCCTTAATTATCTTGCAATGAGGTGCAAGATAACTTGAGGTTATGTAAACTTTTGGGATGGGAATTATTGGAGGCCGGAGGTAGGACATTCGTTTTGATAATTATTGTAGCGATGTGTGGGGCTGTACTTGTAAAAAAGTACAAAACAGTTTTTTTTTTTTTAAAAAAACAGAAAATAACCTAACATCGTCTTTTGTGAATTTTTTTGGTTTTCTAACATTTAATGAAAAACCGAAAAAAAAATGTTACAAGAGGCTGTCAAGAGGCCTTTTCATATTTCCCACAAGTGCACTTGATAAGCTTATATAGTGTATAAAAGTCAGCCGTAGAAGAGCTTCTAGATTCTAATCAATTTTCTTTCCAAACTATCCTCAAGAACTTTAACTCTGTCAGTAATAAAAGTGAAGTTACTTTTTATGTAACCTTATTCAGAAGATATCTTCAAAAAATCTAATGGATTTATAGTTAACATTCTTAACTATTTTTTTTTTGGGAAGGGGTGAAGGGAGTTCAACTATTTGTAATGAAAAAAGATATTTAAGGGTTATATCATTTTATTATCTTACAAAATTTATTTCCATTTATTTTTAATTCAAAGGTTTAATGATATTTTAAAGTATACTATTTTACTAGGACGGTATGAAAAAGATTATAGATTATGTAAAAAAAAAAAAAAAATATCGACGATTGTTTAATCTCAAAAATTTTCTTCCAACAAAGCCTTTCATGCTGCTTAGGATATTGAAATATAATATACTTTTTATTGGAGTCTGAAGTAAATAATGAAACCGAGTTATATTTTTACATTTGTAACAAGTGATTTCTCCATATTGATTTTAATAACATTGCCAGTGATGCGTTGTTTTTCTGTGATTTGAAAAAGTAATAGCTTTTTCCAACTTGGTTTTTTTGCTATTTTTATAAGGTTAAAACCGGAATTCGACTTGATAATACCGGTTTCAAAATATTAAAGCAAAGGGAAAATATATTATAAAAGGCATTTCTTTGCCGACCCGGAAAATCTAGTTATTGCAACAAGTTTTCGAATCATCCACCAAGAATACAAAATGCCGGGTTCCGTTCTCTTCCCTTAGGAGCAAATTTCTTCAACGCATTTTAATCGCATTATTTATTGTATTTGAAAACTGTTTGAGATGAAAATAAAACTCGGCTCTTTTTCGATGTGGATTCGGGAGGTGAACGCCGAAATCGGTCGTTCGCTTTTTTTTTTTTTTTTTTTTTTTTCTTATTTTATCGGAGCAAATGCCCCGAAGAGGAAAGTTTGCTGCCCGTGGGAACGGTCGATGATCGCTGAACGTTCTCGAAGCCAGGGATTTCCCGGCCGTGATCTATCAAGGAATAAAAAATTATTTCGCCTCCTCTCTCAAGCCATTATCCCTCAATGACCTGCCGTCCGCTAACGAACGACTTGATGAAATTTTTTACTTTGGGCTAATGATTCTTTACCTTTCATTTCATCGAACGGCATATCGATTCGGGAGCGTTCGGGATAAGTGTTCCCGGATTGTATTCGGAAGCCGCGCTGCAGAGCTGAGGCTTGAGCCGATTCGTATCTGGCCGGCTTAGGAAATTTTTCTCTCGAGCCCGTTCGCGTTCCTCTTCTTCCTGTTCCACCGGCCGAACGTTGGTTTTTGAAAATGTTACATGCCACGTCCTTTTTTTTTCTTTTTTTTTTTTTTTTTAATAAAAAAGAACGTAAAAGAGAGAAAGGAGCTGAAGAGGTTGGATTAAACCGAACAAAGCGAATGGCAGAGGGAATTTCGGGCTTTATTTACAATTAAAAGAAGTGACGGGGGTCGGGTCAAGGGAAAATCGTTTTTCTCGTGATAGAAAGAAGACGACATGTGCCCGGAAAATCGAATGCGCGTCAGCAAAGGCAAAACCATAGGAATCGCGTTCCGTATGAAACCCTCAGATGGAAAACCGCATTTACGGAACATAATTCACTTTTGAAATTCTTTATTTGATTTTCATGCATGGATTGCTAATGGAAATTTTCCTCACATCAAGCCGAGGATATGCACACAAAATGATAGGAACCACCATATACGTGCAAACGGTAATCGTTGCACGACTGATTATTATACCTAGTATAAAGCATTTCAAGTTCTCGTACTATTATTTTTTAATTTCGTTTATAATTTTAAAATGTTACGTAATTAAGTTCATTATTTGTTTATGAAAAAAATGAGGTGCTTGTAAATAAAAAAGCGTTCGTGCATTGCAAATAATATTTTAATTTAAGGAACTATTTTTAACATTCAGAATATGCGAAAAAAAAAAACACATTTACTTTATTTGAACGATCGTCAGTATTTCGTTGTCAATATTTGCTCATTCTCATTTTGTTAACAAAACGAAAATTGTATTATATTAATTATAAACGTACGAATAAACTGAATTCGTCATTTTCCCTTGAGCATGTTATCATTGTTAGTGTTGCACTAGGTCGTATGCGAAAGTTTCATCTCCTCTCAGATATAAAACTGAACTGCCGCTTGGATAGGGAAATTACAACTAGACCGTAATGAATGTAAAAATTACAATTTTGAAATTTTCCATTTATTTTTAATGCATGTGGCGATTAGGAATGGCGAGAAAAACGAAAATGACACTATAATTCACAGTGGAAATTTTCTTTCGCACGTTTATCTCGCGGGACTTTGGTGTCACTTAACGGCAGGAAAGTAATTTACAAATGTGAAACATATGCACACAAGACACAAAGTGGCTATTTTAACAGAATCCAAAATAAAATTCTCAAACCGCACCGGCCGAGCTTCGGATGCCAATTTTTAGCCGAATTTTTCGTGCATTCCCTTCTATTTTATTGTATGTGAGAATCATCTTTCAAATGCTAATTCACAATTAAATTGTGATAGAATTTTCCCGAAAATGCTTTCTGCTCAGGGTTCGGCTAATTGAACTTTACACAAAAATTTAATCATAAATCTTGACAATCAAAAGGAGACTTAAAGGCTTCGCCTTTTTATGTATTATTAAATGCGGAAAAATTTCATATTTGCCAGCCATTTTTCAAGTTGAATTTTACGGAGTATAAATTTGAGATGCCTTTGCTTTCAGGCAGGGATTCTGATGTTTGACATTAAATGTTTTCGGGGGAAGAGTAATATGAAACTGCAAATGATAAAACCGTGGTCCTGCGTTAATTACTGAAATGTTCTTATTTGCATGTGGCCAGCTGCATGAACGTAGCCGTATTACCCTGCGTCCATTTGTATATGGTTACAGCTCCAAGGAAGTAGGAAGAGGTATTTTTCTTTAATGTGTTTGTGGTTGTATCATTATGTCGATTGTGGAATATTTTTGGTGAAAAGTGGATTTCCAATTTGGTATATGTGAAAAATGTTGACGAAGGGTGACGGGACCCTCGTTGACCTCTGTTTGAAGCAAACTGCGGGAATTGCAAACCGCATTCATCTCATCCTTTATGTGGAGCTTTCGCCAGCGGGCACAAAGCGTTTTATGTGCAGATACACAATAGCGGATCCGTGGAAACCGTTATCCCTTGCTTTAATAAGAGAAGGGATGAAAGCCAATAAATTCAACCCTTACAAATTTAAATTTATCGATTTATTAACGGTTTCAGTAATTCAAAATGTCCATTTTCGGGATTTCCCGAAAGCTGCAAATAAATCGTCTGAGTGAAGCGCCTTTTGGCAATGATGATCGGCTTAGCATTTGGCCGGACAATTCTCGAATGACTGCGGTCCAGCACGAATATGGCGATGTTTCGCTGCAGAATCTCGGAGAGAGCAAAGCACTCGACGGAGGTGCCGTAAGTGCCGTATTGCTCCATTTCCCTGCAGTATCTTTCCTGGTTTCTCATGTATTCCGAGTCAATCATTAGATAATTCTTCACGTCTTTCCAGTGCTCGCGCAGGAAGGCCACCGCCTTGAGTCGAAGAGACATGTGATTCTCTTGCGTTCCAAACAGATACAAGCTGATTGCACGAAACAAACAGTTTCCGTCGCCGATGATAGAATATCTTTCGAACACATCTTCCATGACATCGTCTTTGTCTTCTGCTTCTTCCAGTTTTCAAATTATGTAAACAAACTTTCTTCGTTCAAACGCTTATTTGTATTTTTAATCTTTGTTTTTTTTTCTTTTTTTTTTTTCTACGAACCTAATGTTATATACGGAAAAGTTTATTTAAATTCCTTTTGCTTTTATTGCAGCAGGAAATTTGAATACGGTATTCGGTGCTAAACATTTCCTATTCTGTTTCTTTACCCAAGATTTTTCGCTTTTTTCCTCTAGTCTAGTGCAACCGATTCTGTTGAAAATTTCCTTTTTTTTCATTTAAAATTATGAAAAAGTGAAATTCCCTCACGAAAGAAAATATTACCGAGATACGACTGGTGAAATTTTATGGTAACAAACTAAAAATTGGAAAAAATATTAGAAATTAAAAGAAAAGTAAACAAACGACGACATATTGGTTGTACACACTTTGCCACATAATCCGGGCCGGTTGTCTCGGCATTATTTTATCAAGTGGCACCAGTTCCGTGGTTTTTCGCATATTTCAATATTACTTTTCCCTTTTTTATCGTAAAGCTCAAAAAACATTTGGAACAGGGAAGATATGCTGCAAAAAAATTTTTTTTATTAACCGAATCTTTATGGAAAATTCAACAACTGTTTTTTTTCTGGCTGCAACAGAGTTGCTTCCCAGGCAAATTAAATTATTGCCAAAGATGCCAACGAATATTAATAGGAAAATTTTATATTTTCGACTAAGATCTTTTCCAGATTATAATCCAATTTTTTTTTATTTACAAGAACGCTTAAAAAAAAGCATGCGTTTCATATTGATTAATTAATTATTCATATTCATTTCTAAAAGCAATGAGTGATGGCAAAATAAAGGTTTCAATTGCGTTACTTAATTTGCGATTCGCAGTTAATAATAATGTTCCTGAAGCAACTTTAAAATGTCTCCAATCGTAGGAAAAAAAAAATTCGTTTCTTTAAAGTAAAATTCTTAAGTTATTTAAATGCTGAATTTAAAAAAAAAAGGGAAAAATCTTGTTGGATGCGAAAAAGTCACAAAATAATATTCTTTTATAAATTTCTGATGATGAAAAACATAAGGTTTATGACTTATTTCCAATCCTAGAAAATTGCAGCCGCATCTATTTTTTCATTTGTCACAGAATTTTCAACAATATTAACCGGTGTTATAGATTTTTAGCGTGCGCCTGTCACATATAATACGGTATTGAAAATGTGGTATGTAAAATGAAAAATTTTTTGCACAAATTATTTATTAAACGCGGCCGTTAATTGTGTTAATGTGGGTTTTTAACGAGTTTATATCACCCAAATTTTTTTTCTATCATGATGTTGCTTTGCATTTATGAATTTTTAACTTGCCGCACTGCCAGCATCAAATGGAAGATAAGATATGTCAAAAGAACCATAGATATGTAAAACAGAAGATAAAATTATCTTCTATCAATTTTCATTTTTTTTATTAATGCTTATGATTCCGAAACATCGATTGAAATGTTTTACCAGATCAAATATTAAGAAGAAAATTTAAAGGTAAATTAGGATAAGAAGACGTTTAAATAGGTAAAATTTTTTTGCACTAATATACTTTTTATCTTCTGTGTAGTTCATTTAAATATTAATAGTCAGGAAAATATGTAGATTTAACAAAATTTAACCTTCGAACATAGTTTATTTACTTTATAAATTTTTTACATTAATATTTAAGAAGTTTTTTTTTTGAGTTTAATTTGAAAAAGAAAATGGGTGCATTTTTTTATCCTCTCGAAATTTCAAACTTGAAGTGGCAGAATAAGAAAATCTAAAAACATTTTTATATCTTATTTAAAGTCAATTTTAATCTCTGTCTCAAGTGAAAAAAAAACTTAAAATGTTATGTAAATATTGATAGAATAATTTTATGGAAATTTTTTTTATGGTGATCTGCTATTTAAATTTTATAACTAAATTAGATTCACGTTATCGCAACAGGAGATCATACTGACAATTAAGGTTGTTTAATTGATGGATGAAACCTCATCACGGATATTATAAGATGCAAATTCAGCAGAATGATTAATTATTTAACTCTAAACCTCGGATCCGATGGTTTTTGCTTGCCTAGGCTTTAACTAATATTATAAAATATCCCTCTAAGCTTTTTAGGTTGATATAATTTATGTATCTATCAGATAAAATAATCGACCAAGATCTCAGAGAGGAGTTTTCCTAAATCTTGTTTGATGCTTTGCACATTTGTTAGTGATAATTTTTCGATTTTCTTCTATGATAGGGAAGCTTAATTATTCTCCAATTAAGGCGACATGACGGCAGAGCAATGGTTAAGTTCTCATTTTCTCAACATGTTCTTCATAAAATCGATTAAAGCCTTGCAAACTTATATTTATGAAACTTTTTGATGCAGAAACCGAAATAGTGCAAATTGCGAAGTTAATTATTAGAAGTTTGGAGTTTGAAATAAAAAAAATTTTCTATTAATACACTATGAAAATGTTGGTCGGTTTATCTAGAAGATAAAGTGT
Organism: Ricinus marginatus; assembly: GCA_028565995.1. Classification (NCBI taxonomy): domain Eukaryota; kingdom Metazoa; phylum Arthropoda; class Insecta; order Psocodea; family Ricinidae; genus Ricinus; species Ricinus marginatus. The sequence goes on from JAOWBB010000001.1 coordinate 2,969,641, forward strand.
AACCTGAATGCAACTTAACATATAAATTTGACAACGTTTTAATTTTCTTCCAACTATAAAAATTAATGTTAATATTAAAATATAAAAGCGATCATTTCAGCTTTTTGGCTTTAAAGTTTCTAACTGAATTTTTAAATTGGCGTAAATAGATTTTGTAAGATAAGTGGATTATATGGGGAAGATTTGGATAGTCCACGATTTAGAACCCGAGATTATGTCAATGTCAAGATGTCTTCCACAATGAAACAGTAATAGCTGAGTAAATTTTTACGTATTTGAGATGTAAATGCATGATTTGGAAATTATCTGTAACCGTAGACCATGGCCTAACCAACATATAGCGAGCATGAAACAGCGTCTACCTTCCAGAAATATATGAAATAAGATATTTTCTTTTTGATAATGAGATAAAACATTTTTTTTCTGCTTCAGTTCATAACATTATATTAATATGTGTATAATATGTGTAAAAACCAGCAATTCAAACGTGCCGATGAAAAAAAAAATTTAAAGAAATTGACGGAGATCATTGTGCACACTAAATCCTGAAAGAATTGTCCATCATGTAAGAACAGAACAGTTCCAATTATCAAAAAGACTGATTACAACTAGTGCGTGAATAAAGTTTTTCGCTTCTTTTTAACAACTAATCAAATAAAAAAAGACGAACTTCATTTCACGAAGTTTCTGGTTAATGGCGTTTAATTTAAAGCTTGCATTAACTCGGAGCTGAGAAACCATTAAATTGAATTTGAAATTTGGTAAAAAATTTTAAATACAATTTCAATGGAAGCTCGTAAAAGAATCAAGAAGGAATTGATTTATGTAACATTTCAAAATGAAATATTATTTTGAGTAAAAAAACTAAAGAAATTTTATATTGAAACTTGGATTGTAAAAGAGTTTTCTTTTCACGAGGCAGTTTCCTTAGTTTGCACTAATAAATGCAAACGGAACGAAAAATATGTAATTGAATGTAAACACGAGCGACATAACTGAACTATGTTTTATAAGGAACCCTTAGGAATGAAGACAACAGTAAAGCTTTGGAAAACTTTTCTTAGCCCTTTTAAAATGGCATTTTGCGATACTTATAGCAAATATCAAAGTTAAATAATTGAATATCACTGAAATTTTGAGACATTTAAATTTGATCGAAATTTTTTTTCAAAAACGATCCAAGGTGCATTTGAAAAATCGTATTTTGATAATATCAGTTGTATAAATTATTACTCCTCTGACTTCTGCAATGTTATTAACACGAGTTATTAAATTATTAAACTTTAGCTTTTTAGTCAAAATCAAGTTGATTCCGTCTTTCCTGAAAGTTTGGCCATTGTTTGCAGCCGCTGTCATCGTCAGTTGAAATAAGCCTTGTGAAGAAATTGAACGACGTAAAGAAGAGGACGGAGAAAAATCGAGGAAACGCCGGAAAAAAGGAAAAGGCCTAAATACAAAAGAAAAAACGGAATAATGAAAATTAAAATAAATGTTCCGAAAATTTTCTAACTTGAAAATCTCAATATTAAAAATATCAATGTTCTGCGAAAGATAAAGCTGAGATAAATGCCGAAATGTGGGTTAAAACTGTTTTCTCTCTTCCAGGTTCTATTTTCTTTGGCGGCCAATCAGGTTGCCGCATTCAGAATTCCAAACTATTTATCGATAACTTTACCCAAACCAAAATTAATTCCTACTCACCAACATTCCTGTCAAACACATTTCCTCTTTGGTTCTTATGTATTCCAGTAGCACTTGTGTTATTATGTCACTAACTGACCAGCAGTTACCTTTACCGTCAAAGTCACAGTAGTAGCAGCACACAGTGTTATTCTCTGTATCCTAAAGTGGTTCACTTTGGTGAATAGTCTATCCTCAAGCTCCCTCTTTCTTACTGGTACTTCTGCGCTGTTTAAATTTCCCCGTTTAAATTACCTTCAATCTATCTCAAACTGGTCATTGTTTCAAGTCTTCTCTAGTGGTCGATCAGATGAAAACAAAAAAGTCCCTAATAACTCTGCTAAAAAGTTGGCAAACCTTTTCTTCATTTGTTTCAATCCACTTAGACGCTTCCGCTACAGTTTCATCTATTCTTCCGAATCTTTCAGTCAGCGGAATACCACCATTCGGCGCTTTTTGCACCGCTTTAAATGAGTTACTGATCTTTGCAACTAACAAGATATTGCTACATTTAAAAAAAGAAAAAAATCCCTTTCAAACGAAGTTTTCACAATCTGCTTATTGAGCACCATATTTTCCCAAATTTCTTCTGAAGAACCTTTCTGTAGGTATTACAGTCTTGGCATTCGTTCCATTCTCTGTCATCGGGAAAGACTAAATTGGCATGACTTTTCCTGTTCTCTTCATTCCCTCCAAAAAACATTAAAATGGACTCCGACTTAGTTCTCCCTCGAACATGTTCTCATTTAACAGTTCACAATATCCGTTCCGACTAAATCAAAATTCTGTAAGTATTTTCATCCTCTCTTAGCTTCCCCGAATCATTAGAACATCACTTTTATCCATATGTACACGACCATGATTTCAACGCCATCCCTAGTCTTTTTCTGCTAAGAAGTTTAATTTCCATTTTTTCAAAATAATTCCCTCAGCCTTTTCACCTTTTTCTTTCTTCCTTTGAAGCATCGTTCACTGCTGTCATACTTAATCACTAGTTAAGGGTTTTAGCGGATGATAAATTTTAAGAGAGAATTTTTCCGTTCAATAACTTAAATTTCCAGTGATTTATATTTAGCAGATATATGCAGAAGAGTGACCGCGGGAGATCAAGTTACATTACAAAATTTCGGAGGAGCACCTTAATGATTGGATAAAATGAACGGAATAAAGCACCTAAAGTGCCAAAAGGAAGAAATATGTTGGATGTCTCTCCAAAAGGATGACGAATAATTAGCCTTTATAATCCGTTTACAAAAGAAAGGTACAAAAGAAAAGATTCAAAGTATTTTCTCATATTTTCACGGTCTATTGCTTGAATGTATTTTAATCTATGTATTTAATCCTCACTGTTCTACCTTCTTCCATTGGTACTTTTTACTTTTCCTTCTTTGTTCTCGATTTTTCTCATCACTTACTTTTTGTCCATCTATTTTTTTCATTAGCCACATCTATGACCTGCGTTGCCGAGATCTATAAAAAAAATGGAAAAACCTAAAAAGATTAAGGGAGAAGTAAATAAAAGAAATTTCTTCAATGACACTGTGTTTTGCATAATACTACTTAAAATTACACAAGAGCTACTTCAGGTGTAAAATCTTGCATAAAAAAATAAAAATAATTCAATTTTTTATAATATAACAATTAAACTTGTCGGAAATTAAAATGAGTACTGGAGTAATTCATGATTCGTTAATAATTAAACAACTCATATACACTTATTAATGGAATACGTTGGTAGAAATACTCAGTAATGTTGGCGAATGTAATAGGTTGCGAAGAAAATCGAATATTTTTTAAGTGCAATTTTCAATTGTAGTAATGAGTAAATTATAATTTCTTTTTGTAACGAAAACTGTAAGAAACAAATTGTAGGTGATTGCCGCGCTGGAAATTAATTCCTCCCCAAAGAATTAGATTATTTATATGTGCTTACGACAGAAAATGTTGATCACGATGAGAAATAGTTAATTGTACAAGGGAATGTTTAATTAAAGGACGCGAAAGGTTTTGAATTGTTACTTTAGGTATCACTCTTTTCGGCAGCTCTTTCCTTCCAAATTTTCTCGTATTTTCTACAGCTCTTGTTCCTTTTCCCTTCCCTCCCATTTCGGAAAAACGTGATCTGCTAAGTTGGGAATCGCAGAATTGCCCGGCTTCTAAATTCCATGGTCGGAACTCTGCGCTTCTCTCTATCCTATATTTTAAATTGATTCCTGATTAAATGAATTATTCATGATGCCGAATTATACGAGTTTCTAATTTCGAAATTGCTGACACCTTGTCTTATAGATTTAATTTTTCCCTTTGCCTTAAAGAGACGCAAATTCGAATAAAAAGCAGCTTTTGCCTGTCGACTAGCCTTTTTGCTGTTCCTGCTGCGCATTGGAGAAAATGTATTTTTAGTGTCGATTTCAAATGCATGATTTTTCTGATATATATATATGTAATAATATTTATTGTCTGCTCTAAATCAGGATATTATAAATTTTATTTATTATAAGAAATAATACTGCGCTTTTATGAAAAACAAAAAAAATGTTTATGTCCCAGTAATCATTAATTTGTTTTTTACCACAGTTAACGGACAGAATTAAAAATTATTTTACGCTTGTCCAAGAAAATGTTAAAATTCATTTAATTGCGGATGCTATGTACACATAGAAAAGAGGAAATTTTCAACTAAGAAGCAGCACTCTATTTATCAAACGTCTACGGGACAATGGGAAAAATGAAATTTTTGAAGAGTTACTTAAAACAGAATTTAAATAATCAAATGAAACTCTTGAATCATATGTAGATTCCTACAGTCGGTATCTTTGTTTTTTTTTTTTTTTTACAGATGTTCTTTGAACAGATCACTTTGTAAAGTTAGATAAAACTGTTAATATTTACTTATATGCCGCAGTTTATTTTAAAAACTTTGTTTTGTGCTTTCACATTTTTTTATATATCAATTAGTGCTTTTCATTATATCAACAATTAAACAATATTACATCACCTGTAAGAGTAGTTTATTTTGGAAGCAAACTAGTATAAAAACGTTGGTTTTGAAAACTTAGTTTTAATCTAAGGGATGCCAAGAGATACAGGTCAGTATGCATTTGGTCACAGACTTTTGCTCTGCGTTTTTCCTTTTTCTCAACAGGAGAAAGGAGTAAAAGAAAGAAAAAAGGCCCCAAAGGGTTTACAACTTTTTTTGGTGCTTTATCTTATCCTTTGTAGGTTTTTAAAGATTCACAACTTGAATTCCTGTTTCCAGGGTAACCGTTATATACATAGCCATGGCTTGTAATGGTTTGCCGTTACCGTTACATTTAATGTACACCATGTAAGTGTCTTGAATTTAAAACATCCAGCTCGCTTCTTCTGCCACTTATTTATAACCTTTTATTGATTGTCTTCGATAACCTCAGGATATGAGCGCTCTTTTCTTATTGCGTGAAATAAATGGAAATCTTATATCTTACTTCGAAGCTTAAAACAGCTCCTGAATATTAAATATTGTTCTCACTGTTTATTCTAAATAAATATTTATCTATAGTATAACGCTTTTCCTACCGAAAATAATTTCAGTATCTGGAGATTTGATTTATGTGTAAGATTTGCTAACAATAGAATTTAGAGCACGCCAAAATGGATTTGCTGCCTAGCTGTTAACTACACTTAAAAGCCGATTAAGAACAAATACTTGTTGAACAACTTTTAAATATTTAGATATTTAAAACAACTGTTTAATGAGATGGATCTTATCTATGAATTTTTTCTAAATTATTCGGAGCATCTCTTTTCTTTTTTAGATTACACACAAGAAGAATTATATTCCAAAAAAAATCTTACTACTTCAAAATAGTTTTGAGTTCTGTACTGATTTTTAAGTAAAAGGATTAAAGTTAATGGAAATGTCCAATTAATTCACATTTTTATTTGAATAAATTGAAAGAATTTCCAGTTTTTGAAAAATTTATGATTTTATTGGAAACTTCTTTCTGTGTACCTGTCCAGAAATAGCTAGTGGTGAAACGATGGAAAATTAATGCACTTAAGCATAGTTATTGATGTATGACTTTCAAAATGATAGCAGATGGAGGAAATGTAATTTTCCTGATACAAGTTTTATATATTTAGCTCAATTTTATATCACCAAATTCATTACACATGACTTCATGCATAACTTTTGCAACTGTCTGTATTTAGAGTTTGATTTTTCGCTTTCCGCAGTAAGAAGTAAACCTCTGAGTCTTTTACGTACATCCTGATTATCTGCCATATTTTTTATGTACATTTTCTCGTATTTTGATGCGCATTATACTGAAATTGAAAGCTAAGAAATAAAACATGATTTGATGGAGAAAAAAATTTTGTAGTAGGTTAAAATGACTTCCATTTCATGAAGTTTTTGTTTATGTGAAAGAAAATCATACAAATGCATTTTATTAAACTAGGAAAATGAATAAGAAATGAAACGAATAAGTTTTACATTGTAATTAATTTATTTTCCCAAAAAATACAAGAAAAAATGTAAAAAAATCCTACTGTTACAATAGATTTTATGGTTATTTTTTTATTAGATAAATTATATATTCATACATGATGAGACAGTTATTAATTAATAAAATTTTCTTTATGATGAAAAATTAAAAAATAAAAATATTTTTTTGTGTATTATCATTCAATACAGAAATGCAGAGTAAAGAACAGCATTTTTCAGATCTCTTATGAAAATCACGTACACAAGGGAAAAATTTTTCTAATAAAAAGATTCACTACTAAAATGAAATGTAAATAGGTTAGCAAGTTTATATATTTTCTTACTTTATATATATTTCCGAATCTTGTGTGGTGATCTAGGCTTGAATATAAATGGAATCAAATTTGGAAATTGTAAGTGCCTACCGTATATGTATGTTAATATTAAATCTGTATTTACATTAATGAGTTCTCTTGAGAATTCCATACTTATGTTTACGCATACTGCCTGTTCCCTCTTTTACAGATGCTTTCTGTTACCCTCTCCAAAGTTTACTACACTATTTTGCGGACCTAATTTACAAATGTGATTGCAATACATTGATAACTGATCCGAAATATATTTTGTCGATGAATATATTTTATGAATATATTCACCTCAATGAATTGTAGTTTGTTTGCTCTAGAATGTCTTGGTTCGTTTTTCATGTCACACTGATATAAATGTATATTTGTTATGATTCATTACGTAAAAGTTTAATTTATTAATATAACTTATTACACCCTAATCAACATTTTCATTTTTGTAATATTATACTTTGCAAGAATTAAATTTATTTTGCAGTTTTTTATATCCTTGCCGTTAACCATTTTTTTCATATGTTGACGCATACAGATACATTAATTTCATAACAATTCCTTATCTTCTCACTAAAATTGAATTAAAAGTTTTTTAATATTTTTACGATTTTAAATGTCATTAACGAATTACCAGACTCGTTGCATATTTTAATAATAATATGTGTTTCATATACTTTTTTAACACATAAAATGCATGTTTTCCCGGAAATGTGAAGTCATATTTAATATGATAGTAAAAAATAAAATTACGATATGTCGCGAAGTCATTAAAGAAATGTAATTAAAACGGACTTATATTTGCATATAGATATATCTAAATTAATACTGATATAATTGAATAGATTCCTACTTTCCACGATTAATTAACACCAAAATCTAGAAATTCCATTCGGTAGACGCACTTTGTTTGACTGCGCTGTAATTAAACGGGAACCAAATGAAATCGCAAAAGGGGCAGTAAGAGCAAGTTTGAGAAAAGTTATTTAGTGTGATTCATTGTGCCAAAGTCAAAGTGAACAACAGGAGGGAGGAGGAAGAATAAAGGGCACAGCAAAATTTTCCAGGGCTGATTTGCCTCGAAGGCGCGTCGTACCGGGGAAGGAAGATGTCGCCTTTGCAAGGCTGGAAATCTCATTGCTGAAATTTATAATCTATACTTCGATTGGAAAGACCGAAGAACAATTTGGTTGATCAACGATGATGTATTTCTCTGATGCATAGTGTGGACGGCCGAGAATTGGGAAAAGGCTAATTCTCAAAATTCGGTTGAGGATTTGGCCCCCCGCCTTCAGTAGGAAAATAATCTTTTCTTCGCAATGTAAATTTTCCACAAAGCCGTTTGTCACTTCTGAAATTGATTGAATTAACCTGAATGAGAAAAATTCCTGTTGCAATTACACTAAAATTTTGCATCTCCACATTTAAAATATTCTTTTTATTCCGTAGCTGCATGTCGATGTATAGTCGCATCAGTGAAATAAAAAACTTAGTAAAAAATCAGCTTTTCACTTCTTGCCTCAATTTTTAAGGCACTGCGATTGAATTTCATAAAAAAAAAGATGATTATTTCAGGTTTTTTTCTTAAGACCGTAATTTTTAAATGTTACCTTTAAATGGACTGCAGTTTTTTTTAATATCCGCAAAATAACTTTTAAATTTTAAAATTATTTTATTAATAAAATAATGGATTCATCGATTGTAAGATTTCATTTTTAACTATTTTTACGGAAGCACAATTACTGCAATAAAAATGTAGCAAGTATTTCCGCTATACAAATAAGTGTAAGACTTTTCTTTAACATTTTTCTATATTTTGTTCTTATCCAAGCGGTTTTCCACAGGAAGGGAAGATTTTTTTTCCCGCTAAGAACGAAAAACGATATCACATATCCGATTTTTTTCTTCCTTTTTTCAAAAAAAAAAAAAAAAAAAAAAAGTTAAATTTTATTTTGATAACGAGAAATAAAATTATTCATTTTTACTTCACTTACAATCATGCAGCTTTTCTTGATCTGTTTATAATATTTTATGAGTTTTTCCTTTATTATTTCCTAATGACTTTATTTTAGCATCCCATCTCTGAGAATAATAATTTTATTTAAAATAGGGTAAAAATAAATTTTCTAGTTTTCCGTTAACGCCCAAAATAGAGGTTTTCCAAATTTAATTATCCTTCTCTCAGTTTCCCGTGGGCCTGTCTCGCAAAATATACACTGTATACATGTATAATTGATTGAGTTGGAACTAGTTTCCTTCATTGAAAAATCCTTTAAAAGTCTGGTCTCGTTGTTGGAAGAAACTTCTCAAATTGTACCTTTACTACAGTTCTCGATGTAGAAATGTCAGGACTTTCATAAAACTGTAATATATTAATACATTTTTATGTGATGGTGGAAGCCGAATCCCTGTAAAAAATTTTGGGAATATGTTCTTATCTTAGATACCATTGGGCGTCATGGACAAACTACGTTTTTCATTTTATGAAACGAATACGGAGAAAGAGAGAATCCTGCGTAGGAAAACCATGTTTATTTCATATAAATATATGACTTGAACCGTTCGAAAATATGTACTTTCTGAGTAATTTTTTTTTATTAAGCTGTTTTTAATGATCTTGTTAAAATATTCCATGAAGCTTACATGTCAGGAGCTGCATTCTCTGCAGGCGAATTTTTGAGAATCAGAATGATAAGAAGCAACCGCAATTGCTGTCGGCAAAAATGGATTTTTTTTTTTTTTTCAACTTGTATATGTTACTTTTGCTTAGACGTGAACACTTTAGACATTTATGTGTTGTCTAAAATTTCCTTGGTTAATTAAACAATATGAAATTCCATGAAGATATTTTGACTTGTAAATGAGTCTGAATTGAAGGCGTTAAAGAAATGCGAGACCGAAGCCCCAGAGTCTCTTTTGGCTGGCACAAAGCGGTTTGTGGGAAGCAAAGTGGAGGAACTCGACATTTTCTCTTTCTGAATTTCCTCTTAGCCAAAAAAATGTAAATTCCTTCTTTTCATACATTCTGTCGCAGCAGTAAATCGAGAGATATTTATTTTACAAAAGGAAAACAAGTTGTAACTCAATTTTACTGTTTTGATCTAATGCATGACCCATGTAGTTTTCAGCGACTCCTGATAGTCAGGGGTGATACTTAAGAGAATTTATATATTAATGATTATTTTTATACCTACGTGAACTATTTCCCTTTTATAGCGCACTAGCGGACGCCAAAACTATATAATTTCGGTTAGAGCCCAATGGTATTTGCCGACGAAAGTTCATCGCTGTGCGGGGGGTCTTTATAGAAAAATCTCTTCTCCGCACGGCGTGCTGTGGAAAATTTGAAGAGAAAATTCATACAATTGAACTTCTGTAAAAATTATTTGAATTGTTCTTTTTAAATATAATGTCATTGTTTATTTAAGCCGACGGTTTCTGTATCGGGGAATGTTCATGAGCGACTTACGAAAACCGCCACGTTCATATATTAGAAAGATTCGCTTAGTTTTTTATGCCAAAGCATATTTTTTTTTTTTACAATGCTGTAGTTTGGTACCTTTTTATAATAAAAGAGTTGCTGATGTAAGAGATCCTGATTTTGAAAATACTTAAAAATGGACTAAATGTGAATGATATTATACGATTACTGATATTTAAAAAAACAACAGGCAGTTTTGAAGTCGCAAAAAAATTCATTTCAGTAATTTTAAAATTAAAAGTTTTAAAACACAAAAATTAACTGAAATATAAAATTGGTTAAAAAAATTTTTTTTTTCGGCTTTATTTGACGGGAAAAAGGAAGTGACAAAAATTACGTCTGTAAATTGGAGCTTCCGCTTTTTGTGTTTGTAGCTCCACATTCAAATATTGGCTCTAACCAAACGTAAAAATCTTTTCGGATCACAATCCCCTTTTTATTTAAAAAAATTCACAACAATAACCGAAAAAATAATTTCAGGACTAAAAACTGCATATCCTCGTGCACCTACATAATGAACAACATTCAGATGTAATAAGAACAAGATCGTAAATGATCTTAAGAAAATTGAGTTCTTTTTCGCGTTTGAAATAATCGCCAATCTGTAGTCGATTTCATTTAAAGTGAAGGTGAATAATATCACGTTTGATGACCGAGACGGAAGTTATGCTTACAGAGAGACACATTAGAGAGTACATTTAGATACTTTAATAGATGTAGCTTCCATTTTTCATTCCGGAATGCCACGTTAATATAAATTCATACATTATTCCAGTATTCAACGAGAATTTCTCTCGGCTAGAATGTTTTTAATGTCTACTGCTTCAGATTTCTCTTTCTAAAACATTATTTGAGTGACAGATCTAATTTTGGAAAATGAAGTTGAGGGCCCTAAAACTCTTGCCACATCTCGAGCATTCACACTGTGGTCCATCAGGAAAAACAGGAGTGGCGGTCAATTTGAGGAGAGTGGAGACACAGTTCGTGAGAACCTGAAGAGGTTTTAGGCGAAAAAAAAAGGCAGCGAAATCAAAGTTAGTGAAACTTTAAAACAATGACTTTGTTTTCGAATATGATTCGGAAATCTGCTTTTACGTGATTCCTTCGAAGCGAAAGCTTTCGTCAATTCATTTCATCGTGCGAGCCAGGCAGCTTTTCGCATTGTGTATGAATGGCCTCATTCCTATAATGGATTTTAAACCTGCTTTTGTGAAATTTCTACGGTACGTTAAACTTCTCACGAATCCACGCAAAATTTTCCACTAATGTTTTGTATAGATTGGTCTTGATGTTATTCAAAACTCCATTCTTTTATCCGGATGGAAACCTTGGAAGGAATTGAATCGACTCCGGTAGATCTTGCAGTTATTTGTTTGTCTTTGCGGACGTGAAGCATGCGATGTGGAGATTTAGAACATTTTTTAAAAGGGCCGAGTTATTTATTATGCATTTTACTGAAACAGCACTGGCGAAGAATAAATATTTTCATTTGTTGTAAACTCAGATAATTTTTAGCGAACTACATACGAAAGACAAAGAGTAAATGAGGAAATGAAGTGGCCGGCAAATATTTAAACCGGAGCCCAATCCACATTTCCGTCGCAAAGCTCCATTTGGAGATTCTTTTTTAATAAAAAACAGAAAGTTCATCGGTAGCCACATAGGTAGCCCTCAACATGCTAAGTGTTGCTGGCGGATGTATCTGCCAATACTTAGGAATTTGCTGTTTTGACAAAAAACACGCCAGGCAAAGGGTAGATGCTTTAAGGCATAAATTCTTTCAGTACATAGCAAAGACGATAATTGTCATTTATGAACAACGCGGAACAACGTGTCCTTCTTAAGATATAAAACTTGGTATCTCTTTTGGCAGTTATAGAAGTATGGTTTAGTTTAAACTTTGCTCGAAAGTTTATTTATGGGCGGCTTCTCTTCCGAAAGAAGGTGATTAAAGAACGAACGGGGACGTTGCACAAAGAGGTATTGTTTTGCTGCCGTAAAAATGTAAAAAGTTCTAGCTTTCAAACAAAAAATGGGAGCAGTGTGCTGATTAAGCTTCCTCGTTATGTTTTCCGCGATGTCGGAAGAAAACCGCCATTGGTTTTTAATATATGGTAACTATATTATCTGTGTCCTTCCACGAAGCAATTCCATTTTTAAAAATATTTTTTCACCAAATAATCCGTTTACATTCTAATTTTAAAATTGTTTTGGTGTACCCTGAGGAATTTTATGAGTTATTCGTATGAGAGCAATAAGATGTTTAAATTTTGGCCTGAAACATTTGCAAATTTCGGTAAAAATCACTGAAGAGCTTTTTCGGGGCAAAATCTTGCATATATTCTTTCTTCTGACTTCAAACATTGTCCTTGAAAGGACCTTGAAAAGAGTAGAATTTTGTGATGCTGAGAGTGACAATTGGAATATGACCAATATACGAACAATAAGTATCACAGCAGCAGAGAAGATGGTAGGGAAACTGAAAGAGATTGTAAAATTGTATACGGACAAATATCTGCGGCAGGTCTAAAGAATGTCCTCC
>JAOWBB010000001.1:2982267-3016304 GCA_028565995.1 Ricinus marginatus
ATATTATTTTTAAAGTTTGCAGAAAAAACAAATAAATTTGTTTCCATGATTAGAAATTTAAAATAACAATTTTTAAAAATCTGTTCTTGTATCTATAGCAAATCAAAAATTATTCGTCAATGTTTAAAAAGTTTAATATAACATTTTTGTCATGATTGTATTCAAAGAATAAAAAAATTTTTTTTCTTATACAAATGGAATATAATAAATATAAATTATTGTTTCACAGAAATCTTGATAAAGAACTTAATCATTTATTTTTGAATTTGAAATAAGGTATACTAAGAAAATAGTCAAATCTGTAAAATAAATTCTTACTGACAATTTTTTCTAAAAAATAAATAATTAATCAAAAATTAATTTTTGTAATTAAATATAATTCCTGAAAAAAAGCAAACTAATCAGGTTAGACTTATCCATGTGTAAGAAAATTCAACACGTACCGAGCGATTAAGTTGATGATTATCAAAATTCTGTTTATTTTGTTCTATATTTTATTTAATTAATTAATTCTTCGAGTTTTACTTCACATACGGTCAAATCGAAACTATCACAGTGAACATTGCTTTCAAAGAAAGTATAATAAGAACCGGCATCGTTTTTCGAGGATTGCCCGCACACCCATATATGTATTCACAAAGAATTGAAAAAACATAAATTAAAGTATAAGAGCTTCCAGAAACCGAAATTCCAGGTTCTTCAATTTCTATTTTAAAAGAAATAATAAGTTCTAAAAATTATTTAATAAATAAAACTCAACATTATTTCTATCATTATCCGTATGTCCGACCGCATACATGACTGGCAATAATTTTTATATTTTTTTTGGGATAAAGAAAAAAAGTCAATTAAAAAGCAAAAAATTTCAGTTTCATTGACTTTTCTATTTATTACAAAACATTATGATTAGTTTTTTTAATAACATACGAAGAAAGTGTCATTCTAATTTTATAATTTATCAATTATATATTTATGTATGATAAAATTAAAAAAATTCAAATATTAAACTCAACATATTAAAAAACCTAATCAAAATGTTGGAAATAAAGTGACCGATACATATACATATATTTAAATCTTAAGTATTATCCATCCCAGGTTCTTTTCAATCAATTTACTATCATAGGAGTTTACTAGTTCGTTTAATTTAAATATGGAGAACAAAAAGAAGTTCAAAACTGGATATATATATAAATTATTTTTTTTCCCAACCAGTATATATATTTTCATTTATTTTGAAATATCATTTAGATTTTATTACATAATTGTTTTTCTCTAAATCCTTAATTGATTTTTACTAATTGCTATAAAGCTGTGCAACAACATTCTTATATTAAATAATGCATATGTGAATATCATAAGAATTCGGGCACTGAAAAATCAACGGATTTCTAATATGAAAACTAAAGAATTTCGTTACCTATTTCTCTCATTAATCAATTTAATTGTCAAAACTTATCTGACAGTTTTGTGTTCATTAATTTTAAAGCTACATTTTATTTAAAAAAATAAAATTTCAAAGTAAAAATAATTTGTAAAGAAAAATTTTTTGCGAAGTAATTTATTTTTCGTTCAGGTTTATCCAGTTGAAATTATTGCTTAAAAAATTTTTTTAATATTTAATATCGCCAAAGATAAATTCTTAAGTTATTAACCTCTTCGATAGGAGCAAAAAAATTTAAATATTAATTTTGTCAATTTATACAAAAACTATGAAAACGCATAAAAAACAAAAAATAATTCACTCTAAATTTGAAAAAATGAATGAATAAATAATCAAGTTTTATCAGTAACCTTATTCAAGATGAAAAGTTAACATCAGAATTTTTAGTTATTTTTTTTGTCAGTAAAAAATAAAACAAAATTTCAAAAAAAGGATTTTTGAAAAAAACATTGATTTGATATTACTTTGATATAATTTTTCCTTATTATCAAAAAACCCAGAAGGTCTTTTCTGGATAGAGGAAGCAATAAAAGACTTGAAAATGAGAACTAGTTTCTTTAAAACAAAATGCATTGAAATTAGTGCTAAATACTAAAGCCAATAAAAGATATTTTACAGAAAAAGAAGAAGTAATATTTTTATTTAATTACACAACCCTTCACTTTCAAATCAGTCATTTGCATGTTAAAAACTAAAAGATAAATAATCATACGAAAACAAAAAGAAATTTGTACTGGCATCATTAACTTCATTTCTTGCATAATATAATTTATTTTATGTTTTTTACATAGAAAAACTTTAATATATTTTATATGACAGTTGCCACGAAAAATATTTAATTCGACTTCGGTCGTGAGAATTTTAGGTTAAAATAATTTTTAAATAGCAACCAAAAATATATATTTCATGTTTACCAAAATTTAATCGACAGGGTAGCTTAAAATTGCCAGGAAAAGGTTGTGAAAGAAAATAGTATTTGTCATAAGAAGATATAAAACGTCAACTTCCGATACTTAAAAATTATCATTAAAAATATAGATAAAAACTGAATGTATATAAAGAAGCTTGCTAATATCCATATTTTTTTTAAATTTTGTATTTAATATTTGTTTAATTATAGTTGTTTTCCTAGTTATTTCGAATTCCATATATTATAGTAAATCTAATTCAAATTTCTTTTTCTCCCCTTTTTAAGAGCTTTGAATTTCATATTTCAATATCTTTAATCCTATTAAAAATCTTTTAAGCAATGAAAATAGTAATTACAGTAAACCATCTTATGAGAAAAGAGAAGTTTAAGAAACAACAAAAACTAATGTTAATATTTTTTCTTTAAAAAAGAATTGAACTAAATTTTTTCGGTTCTATATGATTTTCTGAAGATTCACAGCTTTTGTAAAAACTAAATTTATTTAATCAATTCTGAGCCTTTTTGTAAAGAAAAGATATGGATATTAACTTTTGATTTAATTAAAAATCTGGTTTAATAGAGAATGCTTTCCTTTTCTAAAAGGGCATTTTTATTATTTTTAGCTTTATTGCTGAAAAAATAAAATAATATTCTTTTTAGGGCCTAGCAGCATCTTACACCATCTCCAATCAATGGCGTATCGAAGAGTCGCTGGAATATGGGGGAATAAATTCAAATTTTGAAATTTTTCAGTTACAAATCCCTAACTACAACTTAATTTTTTCTGGATTAATCTTTTACGTGTAAAAAAAAGACTGCTCAACTGGATTCATTTAAGGAAATATAGTCCTCCATAAAAATTAACTCTTCGATACAAAATATTTATAACCCTAAGAAAAATGTTCATGTCTTAGATTTTAAATTTATATATAAAAGGAAATAAATACTGAAATTTCATTATGACTAGATTAATTCTAAACAAATATTAAGTTTCATTCTAGATTTTTTTAATGAAATCGTTTTTCGAGTGTATTTGTACATTATAGCTTTGGATGAAAAGAATTTTAAAGGACTTTGTGATAATGTATTAAATAACTATCTTTCTTTAAAGGTTTTAAAAAGTTACTGAACCATGAGTAGATGATTAAAAGGATTGGCTGCAAATTACTTGACCTAGGAGTCCTTATTTAGATGTGAAATTTAATTTTTTAAATTAAATTCAATAGTAAAGTTCGGTGAAAGTGACCGATAAAATGGCACATGTTAAAACGAAATACAATAAATTAGAAGAATACTGCTAAAAGAAGTTATCAAAACTATTTTCTTTTCTTTCTCGTTTGAAAATATACATGTACAGGATGAACATTTTTGTGAGAGCTTGAACAAAGGATTTTTATTTGGATTAATTTCGTGAAATATTTGTACAACTATTTTTTATTAAGTGAAATACTATGGAAAACTATGAGTGAAGTTAAGAATAAAAAGAATAATATGAAGTAAAAAAACTTTCCGCCCGCATGCCTATGATATTATTTAACATATAGCAACATCAATGGGCTCTACCGGCGAAATCCTTTCTTTTTTCGAAAAATTTTGATCTGAAAATCTTAAAAATTTCAATTTAAAAAACTTTATCAAAATACGGAAAAAATAGAAAATTATGAGCAAATTTGACCTTTTAAAGCATGATTCATCAAAGAGAGAAGCTACTGAAGAATATGCCTGATGTTTGCAAGGAATTTTATTTTTAAGTGAAACTTTAACCAAGCAATTTTTAAGAGAAAACTATAGGTAAACAGCAGAGATTTATAGTTATAATTAATCCAAATTTTAATTTCAACATGGGAATTTATATTTTGGTTAACAAATTCAAAATAAAAATGTAGAAGATGAAAAAAAAATATAGTTTCTTTTCTTTTAGGAATTATTCTCGCATCAAAATATGTTCTCACGTCAAACATCTCAATTTTTTTCACCCTGTACAGATTAACTAATGGTCATATCAATTGTTATGTACAATCCAAGAATATAAACATCCATTTGACTTAAATATGATACATGCATGGTCCCAGTCATTCCACTAAGATAAATATGTTGTATTGTTCTCAAAAATTCCACAGAGAAAAATGTGGTAAATTTCAAACTGGTTTTTGTCAATTTTATCGTAAAAAAAAATATGACTCACATAAACCTTATCTGTAATCACGCCAGAAAATGAATATTAAAAATCCTATATTTTATAAAATGATGCTGAATGTGAGAAATGTAATGAGGATTATAAGAAATATTTACCAGACAATTCTCTGAAGATGATGTAATTTTCAAGAATATATTTTGAAACAGATACTTATTAAGAAATATTTAAATTTCGAAGTTTAAATTTAAGTTTACTTTCTTCACATTATTCGCAAAATGAGAACAAAACGACACATTTGTTAACTACTTTCTGTTACAAAAGTTTATCATACTAATTTAATTTTTCTGTAAAAATCACAATTTGTGCACAAACTCAATTTTAAGCCATTTTTTTAAAATCATAACTTCCTTATTTTTTGTTTCTTTTTACATTTCGTACATTTAAAAAGTCTTTGGTTAATAAGAAGTAAGAGCTGGGTTAGGTGTGGGTACTACAACAGTGGGATGAAGTATCTGGGCTGTATAAGTTGTTATGTTGGATAGGACAGGTAATGGAGGGGGCGCTGAAGGGGGAGCTATTACTCCGCTTCCTCCACCGCTACTACCCTGCACGTGTCCAATGACAGATTCCTGGTGTTTTCTCACGTGTCGCAAGAGGTTACCTTTTTCGACGAATGTCTTACCACAATCAGGGCAAGAATGTGGACGCTCACCGGTATGCGCTCTTCGATGCGACACTAAATGACCTAACCAATCAGTTAATAATAAAAATTTTTTTAATGAGAAGCAAATTTCATGTTCCTGATCTGTAATGATGCCAGCTAAAAATGTTCGTATTTACCTTTACATGTGAAATCTTTAGGACACAGGTCACACCGAAAAGGCCTATCAGCAGTAGCCCCTTTATTGTGAGATCTTTGATGAAATAAAAGATTTCCTTTCAATGGAAAACTTTTACCGCACTCACCACAAACAAATGGGCGCTCCCCGGTATGGCAACGCATATGATTTATTAAGTGTTCCTATAAATGAGAAATAAAATCATTTAATCAGACTTGTAATGGCAATAGTTTAATTAATGTATTTAATTAAAACAGAAGACACAAAAACTGATTATATCAATATTTAAATAATTTTTGCCTCAAAAACTTAAGATTTTAGCTATAACTGTAATATACATAGTATACATAGACCTATACGTTTAATCATATCAAATAATTTATTTAGCAAAATTATATGCTAAATTTTTAACTTCAACCTCACATATTTTTTGCAACTTTTAGTTAATGGAAGACAATTTTAATTTAACTGTCTAAATATTTTAGGTCATATTTTAAACAGAAGGCTTTCATAATTTTGATAAATTTTAATTTTTGTTAGCCATGTAGTAGTTCCGAATAATATTTTACATTAATTTCATATGAATGGTACTTGATTATTGTAACTGCACAGTTAAGCATGTTAAACTAACAATTTTATTTTAGATTTAAATTATTACTTATATATTATAATATATATTCAGATTTATATAATTAACGCTTACAGTAAATTAAATAAAATAGGAAAATTCATAATTTCAAATCTGATCAAATCTTTTTAGTTTGTTGTTTGGTTTTAATGAGAAGTGGCACTACTATTCCGTAGATAATTACAAATGATAAGTAAATTCAATTTTAATGAATTTAATTATTTCTAAATGTTAAAGCAAAAATACTTTAAGCAATTATGTTATGGATTTAATTATCATTAAATATAAATTATGATTTTAAATCCAAATTTAATAGTAATTTTAAAAAATATTTTCAGCTGCAAAAACTTTTCATTTAAAAATCTGTTTGGGAAAAATCAATAATTACTTACCTTTCTGGTAAAAGGTTTGCTACAAACATTGCAACAATGTGGGGTTTCACCAGAGTGCTGTCGCAGATGATTTGTAAGGTGCTCTTTCCGGGTAAAACTCTTCTGACAAAATTCACAACGATGTGGAGAATCACCAGTATGAATTCGAACGTGATTATTAAGATGTTCTTTTCTAGTGAATGTTTTCTCACAGAAATGACATCTATGGGGTGATTCACCAGTGTGCTGACGCACATGATTAGTTAAATGTTCTTTACGAGTAAACGATTTCGTACAATACTGGCACTTATGGGGTGATTCACCTGTGAAAAAAAATTATATGTTTATAAATACTCATTAAGACAAATGTACATATATAGTAATATGTAATTTTATACATGTAAAACGTCTTGCATTCAAAATCAGACTTAAAAATACATTTTCGTAATTGATCTTTAAAATTATAACGAAAAAGCTTTGATCGAGCAATTGGTTTCAGGGCTTGAATTGATTTACGCTCTAATGCAACTTATTGACATACCAGTATGATGTCGGGTATGTTCAGTTAAATGATCTTTTCTACTGAATGCTTTAGGGCAGTAATCACACTTGAAAGGCAGCTCGCCGGTATGTTGTCGGGTATGATTGGTCAAATGATCCTTCCTGCTGAATTCTTTGCAGCAGTAAATGCATTTGAACGGTGTTTCCCCTAAAATCAAAAAAACATACAATTTTGATTTTATACATCTTTTTGATTCTAGGGGTTTAATAAGAATAGGTCATATGATTTTTTGTATTTCTTCAAACCGTTCCGAATGAAAATAAAAATAAAAAGACAAAGCACACAAATCGATTTCGCTTAGGTCCAATTATCTACATTTTATAGCAATACAATTAACAAAGAACATAGCGGCCACCGGGGAAACGACACAGACGGTTACTTACGAACCTGTATGTTGGCGAACATGATCATTCAAATGGTCTTTTCTTGAAAAGCTTTTCGGACAATATTGACATTTAAAAGGAGTTTCCCCGGTGTGCTGCCTTGTGTGATTTGTTAGATGGTCTTTCCTCGAAAAACATTTCGGACAGTAATCACACTTGAATGGGGTCTCGCCTAAAACAAAATACAATGAATTGTTTTAGAGACCGATATCTAAGAGGCTCTTATGTATTTAAGATTAATAATAGCTTCCATTCAAGGAGAATTTCTAATTTATGAATTATTCTACGTTTGGTGATTTAAAGTTATTTTAAAACGGACATAAATGCATTAAAATATTAATTATCTCTTGTTAAATTTAAGTATGCAAACATGTGATTGCAACTTATTTATTACATGGCATTTATATTATTATAAGGAATTAATATCTGATTTGATAGAATATAAAGCTTACTTTTAAAAAATGTTGACAAAAAATTAACATAAACAAAAACAGGGAAGTGAATGATTTATTATTAATGAAAAAAAGAAATTTTAGTTGAAATGCCCTACTTTATAAATTAATTTAAAGCAAGAGTGAATTCTGATCGATTATGTTAATATAAGTAATACAGTGCATATAAAACAATACGACATAATTACATAGCCTCATAGAATAAGGGATATAAAACAGAAATATTTACTGTTTGACAATTGTATTAAAGGGTTTGAACATGTAAATTTATCGTAATTTATGTAAAATATTAGAAGATATTCAAGGCAAGACAAAAATTTTAATATAAACTAATTTTTATATAATTTCTACATAATTTCCTATAGAATAAATTAATTAACTTATTTGTCTTTTTATAAGAAAATTGTAATGTAATATTATTTTATGTATATTTGTAAATGTATTTTTATAAAAAATATAAGTAAATACTGTAGACTTTTCAGAAATTAAAATTCAAATTTTGATCATAATGATTCATACATTATTTAATTTTCTTTTTATAAGCTTTGTTTATTTCTGTTTTAAATTTTCACTTATTCATAAAATGTCATAAGAATGCAAACAGGAAAAATGCTTTTCATGAAAGCATTTGGAACATATTTCACCTTTTTTTCTTATTTTCGCACTAATACAGACTGGAAACTGATCGACGGTTGAGAATTTATTAATAACTTAATATTACTAATAAAAGTTGAAAATATTATTATGATTCAAAATAATCTGGAAATTTAAAGGAACAAATTCCTAAACACTTACAGAAAGACACAAGAAATTAAAAATTAAAAATATTAGAAATTCAATTTTAAAATTTATGTAAGAAAAAAAAATTAATTCTAATCCAATAAGAAACATTAAACTCAACATGAGGGTTATGTACAAGAAATAAAGCCTTGTTTTCAGCTTAGATAATTAAGAAAAACAAGGAATAACCAAGGGATACTGTTTAATATCAAAATTGAAGCTGATGCACAAATATAGGATTATCAATAAATTATTTAACAAGAATTTTACTTCAAAACAGATAGGTAAGGACAATCAATAAATTAGGGAATTAATATTTTTCGAATTGTAATAGAAATAAAAAATAGTCATTTTTATTAATGCATTAAATACATATATATAAATATTAACGCCAAATACATATATTATTAATATATGTATTTGTAATATATATTAATAATATATTATGTAATATATTATTGTGTATATTATTATAATAGTATATTATTGTGTATATTATAATAATATATTGTAATATATTATTAATGTATTTGTAATATATTATTAATATATATTAATAATATATGTACATAATGTATATTAAATAATGTGTATATATATGTACATACTTGCATATAATTAAAAAAATTCAATAAAAATTGGGAATACTTTATTTTTTTATAGTGCGAAAACGAAAATTTTATTGAAAATGTATCAAGAAAATATCAAAATTTTCTTTTACAGGCACTTTAGAAACGTAAACTCAAGTTTTTTCGCTGTAGTAATGCTGATAGTGTTCACCTATTAAAAATATTATGTTATTTTAATATAATTGATTTACCATTTAACCGTAAATTAAAGCAGAAAACTTACCAGTGTGTTGTCGAATATGATTTGTAAGATGATCTTTTCGAGAAAACTCCTTCGGACAATACTGGCACTTAAACGGAGTTTCCCCTAAAATAATTTAAAATTAATTAATCATTGTCCCGGAAAAAATCTATTTCATTATATATTTAGAGTTTATATATATATATAAAAGAAATTTATGGACAATAAATGTTTAAAAATAAATTTTTGGAAAACAATTTTAAAAAATATTGTAAATATTTAAAATTCACATCCCGAAATCTATACTTTGAATACCACTAAGATGTTTTTCAAGAATGCATAGATTGATTTAAAAAAAAAATTAAGAGCGAAATAAATCAATTCAGAGAGAAGAATTCTATAAATAGAATCTCTCTATGATGAACTCTTCTATTAGATTATTTCCAATCTATAGAAAAGTCTCAGTAAGAAGCCTCCCTTCATATATAATAATAATAATAATAATAATAATAATAATAATAATAATAATAATAATAATAATAATAATAATAATAATAATAATAACTATTATATTAAGATCTTGGAAAGTAAAAAGTTTAAGTAACAATTTTGACATTTGTAAACACCTATATACTGCTTATTTACATCCTGATGGAGAAAATAAAACAATGCTAACCGAACTGTATATTAAATTTACCTGTATGTTGTCGCACATGATTATTGAGGTGATCCTTTCTTGAAAATTCCTTGGGGCAGTATTGACATTTATACGGCGTCTCACCTAAAATCGTAATATTTTTTAAGAATTTAATTTTTCCTCTTAATACACATTTGTTACATCTAATAAATTTTTGCATGAATCACGATGCTATATATACTAGGCGCAAACACGAACCTAAATAAAAACAACTATTGGAAATTTAAATATACATAAATTGCTGGACTTAAGTAAAGTTCTAACAGTAATTAACAGTAATTACGGAACATACCATTGATACCTTTCAATGCTAACAGATTTGATAATTTTATATGGTGAAACTACACTGGAAAGTAATAAAATAGTTTACAAGAAGATAATAACACTTAAATAAAAGAATAAAATTCAGTCAATAAAGAATTTAATTACAAAATAATATAAGATATTTTAATAATTATTCGTACTTTCTATATTAAATAATTGATAAATATACCAATTAAAAATTTTCATTTTTAACATAAAAGAAGGTGTAGAGATAGTTGAAATAAAATGAAATTATTGATTTAGAGGTTGACAATGTTCCTTTCTAATATTTTTACTCTGTGCCAAAAATTGATTTTATGGCATGATATTATTTATGCGGAGTACAATAACCTATTGATTAGAATTGATAACTGTTTGAATTAAAATAATTATGCATATGAAAGGATTATCTTTCACACACGAATTCGAAGAAATATGGACCTCATAAAAATTTAAAATTAAAAAAAAATTATTTTAAATACACAAATTCATTCTCAATAATATGAGCTAACATAATGTACCTAATCAACAACGTTAAAAAAAATCAATTTTAAGACATATAAGTGGTTTTTTAATAAAGCAATAAAGGTTTCAATGATTCCAACAGATTGAATTTTTGTCCATTTTTAAACATACCCGTATGTTGTCGTATATGTTCATTCAGGTGATCTTTTCTACTGAATGCCTTAGGGCAATAAGTGCATCTATACGGAGTTTCACCTGTGTGCTGCCGAACATGGTTTGTTAAATGATCTTTCCGGGCGAATTCTTTCGAACAATATTGACATTTATGTGGGGTTTCTCCTAATAAACATATAAAAAACTATTTTTACAAAGATAAAAATTAAATGCACATCGACTTTTACCCTATTTCATCTATTTGCCCCGAAATCCTCGACCTTAAAATATTTGAACAAATTTAAATTTATAAATCAAAATGCCAATATAATTTTATAGATGTTATTGACCTCTCTTTCTCATACCTGGAGCAATTTTTTTTGTTGATCAGGTCATAATGTGCATGCTCATAAAATTGAGTTTATGTAATAATTAAAGAGTAGAAATGCACCAATTCAAACTGATGTCGAGGTAAAATTCACGTTCAAGAGGGGAGGCCCTTTAGAGTCAATATTGTTCAGAAAGATTTATTCAATTTAACTTTAAAGCTTACAGCAATAAACGAGAGTAAAGGTCAATAATTTAAAGACAAAGTCACGTTGGCAGCTACCGTTTTAGATTAAAAATTACTTTCGAATTTATTGATATAATTATATTGACACTTTTGCCTTTCCAGAAAATTTCGACTTTTAGTTGTATATTTTACGCCAAAAATTTATGAAAAATTATTATAATTAGGCACATTCAGTATAACGAATGACAGAGAAGAATACAGTGTGAAAGTGAAAAAGATTATCTTTTTTTTGATTATTCTTTAGTCTGTGGATTCGTCATTGTCTTATGTTTCGAAGAACAATAAAATTGATATCTGATGAGAAAATTAAATACAAAAATAGAATAAAAAAGTAAAAAAAGTTAACGTAAAATTAAGCCATCAACAATGATAAAAATAATACTTTAGAATTTCTCAAATCACCTGTGTGTTGTCTAACGTGATTAACTAAATGATCTTTCCTAGTAAATGCCTTTGGGCAAAATTCACATCGAAATGGTGTCTCGCCCGTATGCTGCCTAACATGATTGATGAGATGCTCTTTCCTGGTGAAAGATTTGCTGCAATACCTGTAATGCATAATTAAAAGAAATTATATAGATTTGTCATTATCATAATTATGATAAAAGAAACGGAAACAATTATTAAATGCATCGTATTTAGAAAAATAAAACAATATCTCAATGTATATCATGTTTCAACCTCACCGTAAATTAATGTTTCATTTAATTAATAGAAAATTATAATATGAAGTTTTTATGAAAAATAAAAAACAAATCTAAAAAAAGAACAAAAAGAAACCTCAAAATTGCATTATTATTCAAAATATTTCTACATATCATTTTTTATTTGTGATAATTTAGAACTTAGTAAAGTTGATTGATTAAATACATGAAAGGTCTACCACTGAAATTGTCAAAGAAGAATGAAAAATAAGCAAAGCATATTAATTACAGATTTTTACAAAATCAATCTTGCAATTTGAAAAGTAACTCCGGAACATGATTTACATTATTAAAATGTTTAAATCACGAAAACAATTTTAAAAAAATTTGCAATTGTTTATGAAGTAAGCTTAAAAATTATTCATATATACTTGTAAATACATTATAAAATAACTTCATTTGTTTTAAAAATTTTATATTTATATTCTCTCAACCTGCATCTTGTCCGCTTCATAAAAAATTTAATCAAATTTTTTTTCCTCAAAGTTAAACAGATGTATGAAAAACTGCTGCAATGTTTACTTTTTTCTTTTATAAGTTAGGGTTAAATTTCATAAAATGTACAGTACCCGCATCTATGAGGAGATTCTCCAGTATGCTGCCGAACATGATTTAACAAATGTTCTTTCCTTGTGAAAGTTTTAGAGCAGAAATCACAACGATGAGGGGTTTCACCCGTATGCCACATAATGTGATTTGTAAAATGTTCTTTCCGTGTGAATGCTTTACCACAAATTTCACAACGAAAAGGAGTATCATTTGTATGAGACCGCATGTGATTGGCTAAATGCTCTTTTCGTGTGTATTTCTTGCCACAAACCTGTAAAGCAAGCGAAATATTTACGCTTCATTTGCATTTAACTTCATAAGAGAATTTTTTTTCAATAATCCTTTACGGAGAAATATTGTAATGAGATGCAGGTTAATTCATTTTAAAATAATGAAATTTTTATGTTTTTTAATTTCATAAATATGAATCTTTAGAAAATCTAATTGCTCCACTCTATTCAAAACGATGCTGGCAGATGTTATAAAACATAAACTGATCAAGCATGATCGAATTATTTTATTGTCTTTTCATCGATATTCCTAATTTAGTTTAAAATTTTTCGTCATAATTATGTATGACACAATTTTTTAAATTCAGGAATTAGTATAAAATTCAGAATATTGTCTAAACTTCGTTTTATATAAAAATAAACTGTTCTCAAGTTCGAGTTTGGTATTATTTGATTAAAGTCAGGAGACTTACATGGCAAGAATGTGGGGTCTCCCCAGTGTGCCACATAACATGATTCATGAAATGTTCTTTTCTTGTAAAACTTTTCTTACATATATCACAACGATGGGGAGTTTCCCCAGTATGTTTGCGAACATGATTAACCATATGCTCCTTACGAGTAAAGGTTTTGTTACAATATTGACAACTGAAACGCAAAAGCCACCGTTAATTACGAAGAAAATAAATCTTCAACATTTGAATTTATTTTAAGCGTACTTCATTAAAGACTGAATTTGATTTTTTAGACCCACCGATAAGGTGTTTCACCAGTATGACACCTGATGTGATTATCTAAATGTTCCTTTCTCGCAAAGCTTTTAGCACAAGTCGTGCAAACATAAGGTTTATCAGTAGCATGTCGCTTCATATGCCTCTCCAATGATGGGGCATTGGCAAAAACATGGAAACAAACAGAACAAGTAAACATACTTCCTCCCAGATGACATTTGCCATGACGACTTAGTTCTGCTGAACATGTGAATGCCTTCCCACAGACCTGATTTTAAAAATTGAAGAAAGTTCTAATATTATTATTGAAATTCAGTCAAACAACTTTCGTTAGAGCTAGAAAAGAGCATAATTAGTAATATTTTCATTAGGGGTGCAAAAATTCATTAAAAATTAATACTGAAAAACACATGCTACATAATCTACAAATTTTTTTTTTAACTAAATTATTTTTATTAATTTTGTAAACTTTATTTAAAAATTTTAATTTTGAGAAATTAAGCCGATTGTATGAAATAATAAGAATATTTTCATATTTAAAACCATTTATCTAAAAATAAAAATTTATACAATTAAATGCTGTTCAAATTGAAATAAGAAGTTATTGACCTGGCATGTAAATGGTTTCCTCTCCGAATGGTAGCGTCTATGGACAATTAACTGGTATCGAAAAGGAAATATCTTGCAACATATATCACAAGAATAGGGTCCTACAGAATTTGGGCTACTTGGAACACCCGGTGGTAGGGAACTGCTTCCTTCCTGTAATTTGCTTCCATTCTGTTGGACTGGTACAAGTGAATCGGTTGACAGTTTCCCAAAAACTTCATGGTACGCCAAAAGTTGATTAATATCTTCAACATTCACCTAAATGAGCAAATAATATTACTAACTATAATTTTAGTAAAAATAAATTTTGGACTTGATTAAACATTGTTCAGTCAAAATCTAAAAATATTTTAGTCTTTAATTTTACTTATATTAGCTTATCTTTATATCATCGACAGTAAATATCGTGTGAAAATATGATGAAAATCAAAAATACGATGAACGTGAAAATCAAAATATATAATTTATCTGACCTTGTACATGCTCTGAACCATATCAGCGTTAAGTATTGTTTTTGCTACATCTTGGTCAGTAGTTATTTTAACGACACCACCGTCGGCAGTTCGAATATCCATCATGTGTCCTTTAACATCTTGCATGGGAAAGCTGACAAGAAATATAACATTACTCTTGTATTTTGATGAAAATCAAAAACCCCTAGCATTTTGCAATTCTCATAAATTAACAACAGAATATGAAAATTGAATTTTCTTCTTGTTTTAAGAATTTATTAAGCCTTAATGCTTTACGGCAAATTTAATATCCTTTTAATTACAACTACATGTCATTGATGGAAGAAAAATTGATGAGAGTTATAAATTTTGAAAGCCTAAGCTATTTTACATTAAAGGTTTTTTTAATTTGCATTATAACGTTTTTGCATAGATCTTTTTTTCAATACCTTGTCATTATTAGTCGATTATCCTTAACATTGCAAGCAATTTCTTTGTTTTCATCTTTGATTTCTTGCGTTGTTACCATCTGACCAGCTAATTTAATTTCTTGACAATTTAATCCTTCCTCTATGGGGTCGCTGCTGCCTGCATTAGATGCATCCACTGAATGATGTGAAGTTACCTTTAAATTAGCGCAGTACATTTTTTAAATTCGTAACAACAGAAGTTTTATTACAATTGTGACAAAAAAAGGTAAATGATTTTTTTTCTAAAAACAGTGAACCCATTTATTACAAGCTGATTTTAAAGTATCTTAATTTTACAAACCTGTGATTGTTGTTGCTGCTGTTGTTGTTGCTGTTGTTGCTGCTGCTGTTGGTGGATCATTTGCTGCTGGGTCGTAGTTTGTGTCAATGACGATTGGGATTGTTGCTGTCCTTGCTGGCCAGGCTGCTGCATTTGTACCGAATTTACTGATTGAATATCGCACTGAACCTGGCAATGAACCTAAAAATCATATATTAAATGAAGCAAACCATGAAGAGTCAGACTTCTAAGAAAATATTTAAATTTTTTTTTATTTTGGCTTATGTGATTTTATAACTCTACCTGATTATCACTAACTCTTTCAGTTACACAAGTTCCTCTGTCTAATTTTCCATCCTTTTCCTGCTGACTTGGCTGAACTGGTAAATTTATTTCCATATGCGAAGAGGCAGGCAGAGATGGAAGTGATAATGTTGCTACACCGTTGGAAGTAATTGATGCTTGAACTCCACTAACAGGTATCTGCAGATTTAATTTGATTTTATAATAAGTTAGAAGCCACTGACAAGCTAATAGGTAATATTAAAAAAAATATTATTTCTTATTATTTCTTATTAAAAAATAAATAGTAAATTAATATATGATGAACGAGCAGCTGAACACTAATCGCTTAACCAACCGCAACAATAATAACCTGAGACTGAGAGTGAGTTGACTGGTGAATTAAAGTCATTCCCTCCATTGTTGTTGGAGCAATTTGTTGATTAAGATCTACTTCTTGCTTGGCATCCCCTATCCGACAAGGCGGATGATTGAGGTACACCGCTTGTGGTATAGGACCAGGAAATAAATTTGTTAAAACCCAATACTTTGCTACGTTTGATAAAGCTACAGTACCAACTCGCAGATCAGTAGCTGAACCACTAGGTCTTTGCAAAACAAGACTATTATCCTAAATAAAAGAAAAACACAAATTTCTACGAAGACTAAAAATGGCAAAAATATTTGTATTTAGGCAATTTAAATATAAATTTATATTTTTGTTTCCTGACCTTTTATTAGCGCACTTAATACAAGAATTAATTAAGTTTTTATACAGTGAAACCTCTCTAATCCGACCACCCCAAATAATTCCCCAACTTTTTATAAAATATGATAAAGGCAATAAAAAAGAAAGTTAAAAATTTTTAAATTACACGTTAAGAGACTATCGAACTAGTCAAATTTTCTGTAATGTATTCCCCAAAACTTATATGCATTAGATATTTAAGTCATTTAGTCTTAAGGTTTTATCATATTTTACCAAGACTGATTAAATTCATATATTTCCTAATCAGTTTATTGAGACTCACGCTGACTAATATTATTTCAGGTTGCTGACACCTTCGGCCTGATACGGTTTTCTTCTTCAAAATCTTCCTTTCTGAGCGTTACTAGTCGTAATTCTTGCCATTCTTCTCAGTGCCAAACCTTTCTCAAAATCTTCAATCACTTTCACCAGCAACGCTAAATCTAAAACCATAACTTCTTGTTTAATGCAATCAAAATATTATTTAGAAAATATTATTTATATGAGTGAGTGTGTGTGTGTATGTGTGTATATATATATATATAACTATAGAAGATAGCAAACAAAAAAGAATGTAAAATAATTCATGAAATATTTTAAAATAAATAAAATTTAACTGAAATAAAATAGGCAAAAAATAATTCATGAAATATTTTAAAATAAATAAAATTTATTTTAAAATAAAAGAACAAAATAGGCAAAAAATTAATTACTAAAAGGAGCAAGGTTAAAATTAAAATTATTTGAAACTGAGATAAACAAATGAATAAAAATAAATAATTTCATGATTTTCTGACATTAAAAAGAGCTCCATTCAACGAACTAAATTGCAGATCCCTTATAAATTCTTAAATACTCAAAGAGGTTTGTGTAAACACATAGCTATATCTACCAAAGAATGCATATTCAGCAGTTAAATCTGAAAGACATTTTTTTTCCTCAAAATAAACAATCTTAAAAACACTGCATATGAAAAAGAAATCTCAATATTTTGCAAAGTAAAATACTGAATAAGTCTGCCAAATCCGAAGAAATAAATTATGGAAACGTAACAATAACTTTCAAATAAAATTAAATTAGTGTGAAATTAAATATTTGATTATGTTAAAATGATCAGGACTTGAAAAATAATTCGGATGCTTATCAGTTATTAAGAAACATTATGGAAATGTGTTTTAAATAAGATAGAAAGAAATTGTTTAGTAACACCATTATTACATAATATATACTAATAATTAATGTATTTGATGAATTTTGTTCAGGCATTATTTTTAGCAAACCGCATTCGGGAAAATGTTACTTTTGCACCACATTTCAAAAAAAATTTTTCTTTTTTAAATAGGAATCAGAATACAATAACCAACCAATATTAATTAAATGATTTTCCTGATGAGCTCTTTTTAATTTTTCCATTAAATATTTATAATGGTAAAATATTTCATATGATATTTTATACATATGTGAACATCTGAAGGGATTGTAATATGTTTATATATATATATATATATATCATTAATCTATAGTGAAACCTTCCAATAGCTGACCAATTAGTACAGTCATCTATTGGGAGGTACACGTTACCAAAAGGTTTTTGTACAGAAAGTTTGAAAATAATGATTACAGTGAAACCTTTTAAGTCATATTTAAAATGGATATATAAAGTTACCTGACAAAAAGTTCTTTAATATTTTATTAGTTTATTTCAAGCTATCTTTATAATTATGGTATTTGTAAAAATAGACACAGAGTCAAATGATATAATACACAGCGGTTTGGAGTAGCTAGTTCTTTGCCTTTAAAGTAGTAAATAATTGTGGTTTTTATTCGTTTTGTTTTAGGGGATAAAATTTGATTTCCTGGATTGAATATAATATTTTTTTCATTATTTTCCAATATTTAATTTTAATATGATATGAAAATTTAATTTTTTGATTTTCCAGATTAAGTCCAAACGGGGAAAAAAATGGAAACACATTTTCTGTAAGCAGAAGTAGATAAAACTTTTCTTTATATATTTTTAATAATGAAAAAAAAAAAAAAAAATTGAATTACTTTTGGAAACTTTTCTTTTTTGTGCAATGTTGATAAAATATAAAATGACGTAAAGGTCATTTTTTCATATTTTTTTACATTTAAACCAATTGCAACTGTTTTGAATCTGAAATTATATGTCTATTAACAGAACTTCACTGTATTTTTTAAAATAAAGGTATTAAATTTAAATTCAACTATATTTACCATGTGTAATCAAAAGGGTTAAAATGAGATTTTTGTTCTAAATAAAGTTTTTACCTAAAAAAAACCAGCTTTATTTTATCTGAAGACCAAAATTCATTGATCTGATTTTTATTAAATATATTTAAAGTCACTGATGTAATTTTCATGGGTATAAAATGAAACTTTAAAAAAGCATGATATAAAAAGAAATTTTTCAAAATAAATTTGAAGGTTTGATGCTTTAAATTGATAAAATTTGTTAGTATAACAATTTAGTTATTAAGGATTTTGTTCAGATTTTATGGATGAAGTTTCATAGAATGATACATAATTATTAATTTTAATGTAAAAATAACTACAGCAAAATGTTGACTAAGTTTCTTGATAATGTATTATGTTCTTTGAGCACATAAATGATTTATCAATTTCAAAGTCAAATTTCATTGATTTGATTTAAATTTTGCCTAATGACTAAGAATCAAATTTCTTGATTTATATTTTTAACTTAAAAATATTTTATTATAAATTATTCCAAAATATTTAGTTTCTCTGAAACAATTAAAGGTCAAATTCTCTTATTATTCAATTAAGAGGATCACCCTTGTATTGAACTAAAATAATTGTGAAGTATAAATATTAATATAACTTCAATTTTTTCATGTAAAATTTTAATACAAATTTAAAACATAATACTCAAATTACACAAATAAAAATTTTTCTTTTACTCCTAAATTTTTTTGTTATGGAGCATTCAGGTTATAAGAATGATATGGATAAATCAATATATTTGCTTCAAACTGAACTTAAAAAAACTGGTCATTTTTAGAGCTGGTCTCACTGTATATGGATCATATAACTGATCAGAGTTTCAAACCTATAAAATTTTGAAATGAAAGACAAAAAAATTGAAATATATATCAATTAATTGTAAAGAAAAATTAAAATTAAAAACATTATTATTATTAACAATTTTATTAAATTTAATTATTATACATTTATGTTAATTATGTCATTACCTCTGTTCCTGAACAAGTAGATGCACTAGATACTGACACTGACATGGTGGTTGACTGGTCCCCGTTCATTCTCTACGTCTCCCCTTCCCCATCATTTATGTTATGGATAACGACTAGATTCAAACACTTTCCATTTTTCTTTAGCTATATAAAAGCAAACATAAAAACACTGAAATAAATCCAAAATTAGTAAAAATTGTAAATTATAATTAATAATAATATTAAGGGAAAAAATATAAAAAAGAAAAGCAGTTTAAGAAACAATTATTTCTCTTGAAAAAAATTTAAATTAGTTTTAAAATAAATAAAGCAACTAAGATAATTGCTTTCACAATTATAATGTTCTTTCTTCACTAATTTTGATTTTAATCAAAGTAAAATTTTAAATATAGGTTCTTTTCTTTTTATAAGAAAATAAAAATGAAATGCAAGTCATAATAAAAAATTTATATAGATGTAAAATTAATTCATGAAACAAATTTTACTGTCAATAATTGAGTGTATTTTTATCTAATAGAGAGAACCATCCTTAACAAATAAATTTTTATTATGAGACATTTTTTACATGTGTGTATATATATGTATATATATTCATATACTGTACTTCATGTGCGATGAACACATATTTATTCATATAATTTAAAAAATTGCAAAAAATTGATATTAATGGATTGCGAATAATTATGAACTTTAATGTAGACATTTAGAAGATAAAAAGATACCTTTTAAATTTTTTTTTCTGACAAAGGATTGAAGACGCCTCTTCCAAGGCCATTTCAGTGCAATACAAACATAATTTCTAAATGAATAAATTATCCCGAAAAATGCATTGTAAAATATCACACAAATATTTAAATGAATTATTAAGATTATAAATAAAAATGAATGCAAGTAAATAATTATCGTAACTAAAGTTCACGGAAAAGGTTATAAGAAATTATGGCCATCCGTAAACACTAAAAACTGAAGCCAAGGCAAACATTATAATTTCAATCGTACTGGACTTAAGAAAAAATTTAAGCCACACTATATAACATCTTTAAGAACAATTAACTGTTTATGTTATAAGCGCATCACAAAAATTGCTTTTATAGCAGTTATCAATCCAGTACGATAAGTAAAAATTATGATCACGAAAAAATGAACATTTTACACAATACTCAAAATGGCGCCTCATTCCTTAACTTTAAAATCTATATTTGACTTGTGGACGGAACAAAAATTGTCTAAATTTTTTTACGATGTTTAATAAAAGCTTGAATGTGTTTTGGTTTGATGAGAATGTGGAATATTTTGGCATTGTTAATATAACTTAAATGAAATTAGTAATTCTCTAATATTTTAAGAAATTTTTAATTCAGTTATTTGTATATTGTCCTGATTTCTTAAAAATTAATTATTTTCACTTAGTATTACTACTTAGAAAGTATTTGCTTTACTTCACCGCTTGCTAAAAAGTTAATAGTGGAGAAATTCATCAAAGAAGGTTGTGACGGATGGAGACTTAGGCGTCGAATGTTCATTTTTCACTGGACTTCTTAATGTGTAATTCTGATTATGATGTCAATTTTAATTTATAGAATCATATTATTACTTCACAATAGCAGTATTCCGGAGTTCGTGATTATTTTAAACCATTTCTTTAGTATTGCAATCTCTATGGTACTATAAATAAGCCTTTAAGTAAATAAACCTCTCGTTAGATCGGGGAGAATATAAATAATCTGCACATTTCGAAATTAACTTTAATAATAATAATAATAATAATAATAATAATAATAATAATAATAAACAGTTATCATTACTAATTAAGATGATTTTCCTCATATATGAGATAAATTATATTCAGAACTTAGATTTAGTAACTGGACAAAATGAACAAAACAATTACTTACCCTTTTTTTAAAATCTATTAAAAATAACTTTTTGAATCTTCATTTATGTAATTAAGAATAATAAAATTATCAAATTACAAAGAATTTTAAAATCATGAAAAGTAGAATATTTTGCACTTTTTAATTATAAATGCCTCATAAAGGATAATTTTTTTAAATTGTTTGCAGTGCAATGGTTACAGCAGAATATCATTGAAAAGAAATTTTTAATGCAAATGGACTTTAAATATGGTTTTGCTTTTTATTTTAAGCCATCATGCTGAAGCCCCTTATATATAATTTATAAACTTTCAAGGCAAATCAGAATGCATTCATTTTCTTAATAATATATATATCTTTAAGAATTTTTTTTAATGCATTAATATTATAAATTTTAATAAATATTCTTTAGTGCTCTCTTTAGGAAAGTTTTTAACTGAATAATAGGTTTGGCTATAAAATAGTAAATATAAAAATCTTTTGGGCGTGAATATAATTTTTTTCAATGAATATGATTTAATTCATATTATAATACATTTAATGAAGAAATATTTTAAATATTTCTTTTGTCAATATAATTGGCAATATAAGGCAATTCCTATTGTCTTATAAAAAGACTTAGAAGCTAGGAGTAAAAAAATATTTCCTTATGTTATTATGTCACTGAATTACTATATGGATTTCATCTTTAAGCTGGATGGAAAAAAGAAGAAACACAGTTTTGAATAAATTTTTCTTCATATTTTGTCTAACCAGAAACTAATACTAGTGAAGGGATTTTTGATATATTTGGCTAAAAAATCTGAGGGATATTTATTATATTTCAAATAATAATATTATTTACATAAATATTTAAAATTAAATTCTAATTTAAGCGTAAATTAGTAAATGTATATAAATAAATATTGTCCAAGAACAATTTTAAAGAACTTTTATGCGTCATTTAAATTTTTCGCATTATATGCTTTTATATCATGTAGTATTCTCAGTACCCATTATACTAATCTAAAATATCTTAAAATGCAAGAGGTTTATCATCAGTTTAATTTTACTTGTATTAAAATATAAAAAATATGGCAAATTCACTGGCAATATACTTTAACTAGTGATATTTTAGATGTTTTTTATTTTTTTCACAGGAATATTTTTAAAAAAAAATAAAATTAAAAAGTGTTTAATGAAATTTTCTATTTTGAAAACAGAAAAAAATCATATTACGCTATAAATAAATTAAACATTCTAATTGCAATTCTTTTTACAATGCAACTTGAAGTTGCTATATCACAATTCCGTTGTTATTTCATCCTGAGGTCTAAATCCCAATCTTATAAAGTCATCTTCGAATAAACATTTGCGACTAGTTGACCACTCTGCTAAAATTGTATGGCTTTCGTCCCAGGCATCAAATTCCGCATCACTAAAGCTATTTAAAGAATTGACGTTAATGTCGTTCGGATAATCCGTTTGAAGCACAGCGTTGCAATCGCTTAATCCGTCGCTGACGTCTGCCAAAGAGTCCCTCCTTGCGAAGTTAACCGTGAAAGCGTCGTCTCTGCAGGCCGCAGCATTTCTCTGCTTCCGGCTCGCCGTGGACGTGAGAGTGTTCGTGCTCACCGTGCTGAGAGTGCTGTAAGGAAGGAGGGAGCCGTGGCTGCAGGAAAAATGCCGCTGTCCCGGAGCCTGCAGAAAGTTCACCAAATCCCCGACGGGAGGTGTGATGTTGTGCTGCCTCTTATACCTCTTCAGCACTCGCTCGCCCCACGACAGCAACTTCCTCCAGTCCTGAGGCGGATTTATTATCTTTTCCTCCGGCTTGTTAAGGAATATTAATATGATGCAAAGATCCCTCAGCACCGGCCTGTACGAGTGGGATGCAATTTCTTTCCTGTGGTTTGCAAGCTTCGATTTGTTTATCTCCCGAAACTGTCGCCTCGTCTCGTTCAGCATGGAAAGGAACACCGGGGCCTCGTGTCGAAGAAGTGAAATTTCGTGAATGAATTCTCCCCTTTCTGAAAAGAAAATCCGAAAAAAAAGCAAATAAGTTAAAATAACGTTAATTGGCTCATTTTTACCGTCATGCGAAGCTTCTGAATCGCAAAACGCCTTCGGCTTTAATAAAATTTCGCATAGAATATCAGATATCTGTCCACGCCATTCAAACAGTCCTGAAAATCGTACATAGTATCAGGAGAAATCACAGTTCGCGCATAATAAATATACGAAGTTTATTGGTCACCGCCTAGATAACATATAATTTTTGACCCCTTTCTCTTTCAATTAAATCTCTCCGAGATTTTATCCGCCGAATAACGCTACTACAAACTAAACCGGCCAATGTAGCAAATCGCGACGTGTTCGTGATTTTTATCCTGCTATTACACCGCAGTGGCACGGCTACTGACATATTGTATAACTCCTGCGGTCATGACCCCTTTTGAAATTTGCGATCGCAAGCGTGGGGCCTTTCCAATCTTTGCAATCCTTTTCGACACATTTTCTCATAGCACGGTTTCCAGAGCGTAAACCTGAATGTTCTCGTTTTCGAGATGTCCGAACGTACCTTGCTGATGAAGGGGCGTCACCGTTAATGTAGAATCTGAATTTTCGTCAATAACCGATAATGCTTTAATCCTTCGTCTCCTAACGTAAATGCAACCTCCCAATAAAGCTCCTGCACATAGGACAATACCTGGAATGTGAAAAGCGAAAGTGAATAAAATCTACTTTGTTACCTCTCTCAACTTATCACTTCCATCCACGATCTTATATTGTCGTTAAAAATCTACATATTCTCATTTTTTTTTATTTTATACAACTTCGATGAAATACATAGGAGGACGATCAAATCTTCCTCAAAATTTTTATTTAATGAAGTATAAACTAAAATTTTATAATGACATATAATTTTTTGTCAGAAGGATTATTCCTTTAAACTATCTTTTAAATCATCATCAAGAAATAGTATATATATTTATATATTATATATAATATTTATATATATATGTAATATATAAATATTATATTTATATATATATAAATATATATATTATTTTTCAGATACTCAAAATACTTATACTCTACTTAGGTTTTTGTTGCCAAAAACTGAAAACAAATTTAAATTTTTGAACTTTCGCTACAGAAAGTAAAATAATATATATTTTTTTTAATTTTTTCATTGAAGAAACTTTTACTTAATAATACATTAGACCTTATTTTATGGACGCGTTAAGTAACTTTTAGTTTCCTTTTAATTTTACGATTCGCGAACATTTGAAGTAAATAATTCAGTAAAAATTTTTGCCAAAATTTGAAAACAAATTTAAATTTAATCTTAGTTTCGTTTTTTAAGACAGATTCTATAAAATAAATCTTTTTGAAAGTATTCCACAATGAGGCAATAATTCCTGATATTTTTAATTATTTTTTGCATTTGAGTGGAAAGTAAATTTTTTGCCTTAGAATTAATAAATTTTCGTGAAAATTATAATTTCGTATTGCATTGATTGTTCAGATTATTTATTACATTTTTTCAAAATTATCATATATTTATAAAATGAAAAGCGAATTCACAGAGATGAAGTACGAGTTGCGAAAAAAAGAATTTTTGATCATAATTAAAATATTCAGTATGAGAATGATAATTTTTTAATTTCACACTTTCAATATAAAAACGATGAGATTACATTTCAATATATTAGTTTCATATGTGATTTTTAATTATTAATTTATAATTTTAACGAATAATATATAATTAAATCAAACTTTCCAGGTTGGAAATTATTTTCCACAAGGATTATTCAATCACTTTCTATTATTTCATGACTTGAAAAAATAGTAGTCAACGAATTATACTTATTTTTGCATACGATTTGGAGCATGAAAGTAAATGAAATGAATTAGTGCTCATTAACATTTAATTTACTTTTGAATATATATGCAAACTGGTTTATATAGTTTATATAAGGAAAGAATTTTTAATTTCGATTTCCTAATTTACAAATTAACACTTCAAACTTGAGCTTACCAATTATGTATAATAAAATTGTAGTCCTTCGTGTTATAATAATTTTGTGCACGTTATTTTATTAGTCATTTTAATATCCTAATATAATTCTGTATGAAAAAAAGTGAAATTTTTATTTTGAAGAGAAATTTTTTTTATATATCTCTTATGTTATTAAATAAAATTAATTATTATCCAAACCAAAAAATTTATTATAAAAGTAATATGCATTTTGGAAAAATCGCTAATAAATTTTGAGCTTACAGATTAATATGATAAATAATATAAACGTTAAACATAACCTAATTGTATTTTATAACTTATTTATGAA
This sequence comes from Ricinus marginatus, assembly GCA_028565995.1. Lineage (NCBI taxonomy): Eukaryota > Metazoa > Arthropoda > Insecta > Psocodea > Ricinidae > Ricinus > Ricinus marginatus. The sequence continues at coordinate 3,008,272 of JAOWBB010000001.1, forward strand.
TCCATTTATTTAGTTTAGTCAATACCTGTTACTGATCCTACAAGTACTGCAAAGGTTTCGCCAGTAAAACCTAGACTAGAAATAAATGAAGTTTCAACGCATATCCGACCCATATATTCATTATATGTCGACCATTGTTGTGTGTACCCCATTGGACAGGACTCCACACAGTCTCTTCTTTGATAGACAATAATGTGGCGACACTTCAAGCACTTTGTCCCGGTTGTGTCGCACCGCAAACAATTTTCCAGAGATTTTATACAAGCTAAAAAAAAAATATATATATATATAAATATTTTTAGTTCAAAAACCTGGAGAAGAATGTTTTTATCGCTTTCAAAATGATTTCAAGAATATTCGAATTTGAATGTGATGATAACCTGATTTCCTTCGTTATTTATTGGATGTATAATATTACCTTACATACATTTACATTAAAAAAATCAAAAAAAGGCAAAAATTTTTTTCATCTTTAACAAAAAAGTTTTTTAAATCGAAAAGCTAAATCATTTTTAAAAAAATGAATCATCATCCGAGACGATTAAACTATACATTATAATTAATTTTCGATTTTAAAGTTTAGGATAAATTAATTTGAAGTGCTTCAAAATAACGTTAAAGGTTGACTTTGGCACATGAATAAAATTGCCTCCATATGAAAACTGTTTTAGAAACATATAATACAACGCATATTACTTATAAAAAATTGATATCTTAATCTTCAAAATAAAAATTTTTCAATTCATACATTTGCATTTAGATTTAGCAAAACTTAATTTTAAAAATCTGGTAAATTTTTTTAAAATGAAAGAATATGTACGTAATTAATAACCATAGTGAAAATGAGCTCGATACGCACGAAGGAAGAACTGATTGCTTTGAAAAGGAAACTGAAGATGTTCGAATATATTATTTTACTTGGCTCAGAAGAAAATTAAAAAGTTAAATGCCGACTTCATCCTGATAGTCTAAACGCATTTGAAAATTCTTAAATAGGACCTAAATCTTTTATAATACATTTAACTGATGGAGACACTACAGAAAACTATTCAGTTATTCATGTTATTTAGTCTTCTTTAACAAAAAATTATGATTCAGAACTTTTTGAAAATGTTTCCCCATTTCGGATAAATTCTTTTGTGACTTATTGATGATTATTATTCACCGATATTAAGTTTACTTATATTTAACATAAAGCAAGCATATAAATTTTCTGTCCTTATGGAAATTCGGGAATAGCTTAACATATAAAGTCCTTAATACTTCAATAAAAACTCAATTGTCATGTCATATTTTTTTGTTAAGATTAAATTAGCATTGAAAAATGGAGTATTCTCTAATAAATACAGAAATTTTGGTCAGAAAGATTTTAAAATATATATATATATATATATTTAATAAGACTCGCAAATATTTACTGCCTTCATGATTTCAGATTTGTTGAATAATAATGAATAAAGCTCAATACGTGGTTGAGTTGGAAAACAAAATTCTAGACTAAATCTAACACATAAATTATTTTATTTAACAAGTTCTATAGAGAGATTCTAAGACAAAGTTTTAGTTTTATGGGTCAGTCACAAATGAATACGTCAATTAGCAAGCATAAGATAAGTTGCTTGCAAACATACATCTTACGGTAATTAATTAATACTATTCTTTTTATAAACTGTTTAATATATATTTACATATAATAAATTTTGATTTTAAAATTATCGGATATTTCTAAAAATGATTACGTACGTGAAAGAAAATTTACTAATAAACCCATTTCCCCAGAAAGTTAATTTTTTTTTTCGAGTCAGGAGATGATATGGGAATTGAAAAATAAAATTGAATTGAAATGAATATCCAATTTTTATTTTAATTATTTCTATACGTATTTTTTAACAAAATTCATTTTGTCAATAATTGTAAAATGTTTTTATTTGATATTTAATGAAATTTTAATGGTTGCAGTTACTTTTAACCTGACATACTTAATAATTAAGAAAGTCATTTAAGAATAATGATTACTTGAAACTTCAAAATCATTAATACAAGCCGAAGAAGATACTCGACATGGTAATCGGAATGACTGAATGTTAACTTTGAAAACTGGACTGGAATTAAAACGTAAAAAATTTCAACTAATACTAACCGTAATACAAGAATCAAGAAGAAATAGCTAATGCTTGAATGTTTGGAAATTTCAAATCTTCACAGAAAGAAATCGATTATTCGCTTACAAATGATAGAATGACTGAAATATATATATATATATAAATATATATTATTTCAAGACAATTCAATCAAATTAGCCTTTGTTCGAAGTACTACGTTATTATTCGATTAAAAAATTCAAAACTGGAAAATGTACAGCACGTAAGACTTAATAATTCATTTTTAAGAACCAATGTGCACTAATTATATCAACTTGTTTCCGTGGTTTTCGTCCTCTTTCATAACAAAACAAGTTCTTCTACATAAAGATAATTTTTTTTTTTGTGCATCGTGCATTACCTGATGCTAAATTTATGCCACACACAAAAGCCAGATCAAATTCTTTAACATGAATTTGAAAATAATAACAAAAAACTAAGACAAATTTTTTAAAAAGGAATTCATGAAAAAGCGTGGACAGTTGAAAATTTTCAACGGTAAAAGAACTACTTTTATAAGTGTAAATTAAAATACACTTCTTAAGCGGGAATTGCTCTTTTTACTTACTATCATTTTGTCACATCCTTTTTTATTACGTACACATTATGTATATTTTTCATTAAATTTTACTTTAAGATGAAGCGTCACTTCGAGCAATCCATGACCCCGTTTAAAACAGGGTAATTGGGCCGAAAAAGTTCACTGGATTTCTCTTTGATCGAATTTTTGAACGAATTAACATTAAACAGATGTTAATAGGTTTAAATTTAAATTTAGCAAGCGCTTTACAAAAATTTATTATCGAATATAACAGCATTTGGATACGATAAGAGGATACATTACTATGAACCGCACTATACAGAATATACATCCATATTCACTCACATTCTTTAATTTGGAATTTTTAGCGAACGAAAAACCTTCCAACCCAAGTCGCCTCATGTATCAACGAACATTTTTAAATAAAAAAGCCCAGACATTTTTTATTTAAAAATGTCATTCCTTCATTCAGGAATAATGATCTAAGGAGGAAGAAGACATGAGTACTCGACATTAGATAAATGTTCCTCATCATAATAAATAAAATTACTTATGTTGATTGCATTTTTAACGTGCATTTGATGCCCAATGATTAAATTAGATGGTTACGTTATCAGACGTGATTGTGAAACTCATAAAATACCATTACACTTGTAGACCTTTTCACTTCTAAGATTTATAATCCTGCAGGGAATTTTTTTCATACTTTAATTTCATCAAACACACAAAAAAAAATAACAGATTTCTAAACACGATAAACTCAGATATATATATATATATATATATAACTCTAAATTATCAATGAGATGATAAATTCATCTATGAATAGGTCAAAAAAATTAATCGAGTACACAATGTGAAATGTTAATGCCAGTTTATGGAACTGTTGATTTGCTTCTCACGGTAATAAGGGATTAAATTGTTAATAGTGAATTATCTATTTTATCAATATTTTAATTTTTACTGTGGATTAAAAGAAAATATTATAACTGAAACTGAAAGTTTATTTTTAACGTTTTATATTTATAAAGTTTTTTTTTTTTTTTTTTTTTTTACGCCAAAGTTTGATAACTTTTCCAAAAGTTAATCAGAGATCCTTGCTGGACTTGCATAAACCTTTTGACAAACGAATTATTTTTACGCACTGCGCAGTTTCCCGAACTTCCTTATTTTATCATTTGCTAAGAAGCTTAAATTTTTCCTTTGGTTCACAATTAAAAGCGTAAAAATTGCCTCCGGACGAAAAACGTCCACGCTTGTGGATAGTTGGAAGTGTTCTTTAACGTCCACATATAAATCCGAGTTTTTTTTTCTTTTCCGTTTTCGAGTACTTCCGACTTGGAAGGTACGTTACAGCCTTTCGGAAAGGAACGCCTAAACCCGGCGTTTGTTTTGTTCCGGCTTTTGGAGGAATTAGAAATTCTCTTCGGAAGTGGCGAGGAGGCTTTCGAGGCGAGGCGCAGAAGAATTTCTCGGGCGGAAGAGAGGGAAGAAAAAAAAAAAAATAAAGAAAGAAAAGCAAAATCCCAACAGCGCAAAGCGACATTTTTCGCTTGCAGATTTCCTCAAAATGTAACGCGACCGTACCTGGGTGCCATGCTGCGACCCAGTTTCCCTCCTTTTGATGGCGACCGCGACTCTGTTTTTGAGAGTTCCTTCACTGACCGACGGGGCGGCGGTGGCCCCCGTTTGCCTTTCCCTCGCTTGCTTTTCGCCCTGGAAATCACGCTTTGAAACTGAGTCACTTTTGTCCAGCCGCTCTTCGATTTTCTTTTTGCTGTTGAACCACGTGCAACCCCTGCCTGCCACGCGACTAAATTACGGCACTGTACGCGCTTAAGCTGTCTTAAGCGAAAAACGACGACCTTCAACCTGGCTGGAACAAAAAACCTGTCACGGAATTTCGATTCCCCGTTGACTTGGACATTTTAAAAGAAGCGTTCGGCGAGCGAAATTATAAAAAAGTTCCTTTGGAGGGCAAAAACCAAAAAAAAAAAAATAAAAAATAAAATTTGCTCGTGGCACTTCGTGAAATTCGAAATTTTCAATTTTTCTTAATTTAATGATCCGGAGAGAAAACAGATCCGACAGAGGTGAAGGTAAATGTTTGTGTGCTTTTCTGAGATTGTGAATAAATATTCAAACTGAAATTAAAAATGGTTCCCTAATTGGATCGCTGTTGAATTCTGAGCTTTGGTAATGGAAAATGGAAAAAAAACACAATTAATGCAGTAAATAATCTTCCTGTGCTGCCCAATGAATAAAAAATCAAATCTACTTATGTATATTGATGATTGGATCGAATCACCTTGCACAATGATCACTTTGATCGTAATGGCGTGAGAAAAATCTGTAATTATAAACAGTTTAGAAAGTAAAAAAATTTTTCCCTACATAAATGTGATTCGTTTTTCCGTAGTCAGAAGTATAAAATTGTATACATATGAATACAAATTAAACTCTATTTTAGGACAATTCGAGGATGGAGTTTCTCACAATAAAACGGAATTTTTTTTTATTTTTGGCGTTTGCACAGAAAAAAAACCTAGCTTATTTACATTAATAATTGTATTATATTATTTATATATTATACAGTTACTCTCTTACGCACACCGTATCGCATATTATATCATGAAATTATTTCATTATACCATGTAATTAACAATTATTTTTACTGCTTTTAGTTATTTCCAGAATCATTTTGTCGGTGTCGCTGCATGTTTCTATGCGTCGTGCTTTATTTTGAAATTTTTAGCTAAGCGGATGGAATTTTTTTTCGCCTGCGGCCTGGGGAATTTTTTAGGACAAAGTAAAAATGTAAGTCCCGGGGAAATGACAGCGCCAAAAATTGCGCCCAGGCTAAGAACCATCTAATCCCGACCTGAAAAACGAGGGAAATCTTTCAAATTCAGATGAAACGTCAAAAATTGAAATTTTCGATCCTCTCCCCCGTTGAAACCGACATAAATTCAAAACCGCAGCACTTTCGGAGGACGGGAGAAAAAAAACATCGAAAGTGCTTCGGGAAGGTTTTCACACGGGCAGAGCAAGTGCCTTGCGCAAATTTGCATATCGCGTTGAAGTCATACCGGAGTGACTGCTCGAAAAATTTCAACTTGTCGGACTCCATCTGCCTTTCTTCCTTTCGCGAAAGAGGCAAATTTCGCGCTCAGAAATAACTATGAAATCCTCCTCGTTAGAAATGTATCATTACGGAACTCCCATTCCTTTGATTTATTTGCGGGGGAAAATTAAATGTGCCGCAGCATGACGAGTGGGGATGCAGTGACGAACGTCAAATTTGAAAAGAACCTTCGGGAAAACTGAAAAGGCTTCAATTTTAATCGAAACTTCCCGTACGAATGTAATGCGGAAGAGTGAAAAATTAAATTTGAAATTAAGAATTTGAACCTAACTGATGAATTTTTTTTTTTTTTTACAATGGAAAACAATGTTCAGAATTTCGTATCATCAGCGATTGAATATGGAATTTTGACGGCAAGAGTTCAAGCAAAAAAAAAAAAAAAATTTCGCATTTCTCGAAAATGTTCAGGTCTCATTTGATACACATAATAAAACAAAATATCAATCACTAAAATTTTAATTTTACAATTATAAGATTTTACATTTATTATTATTATCATCATCATTATTTTCAATAACCTGAAGATGGACGTGTGACCCTTAATTTGACTGAAAGTTAAAAGTTCACCAAAATTTTTTTTGAAATTTATAACTATAATTTCGAAATGCACATATTTTTTGTGGTCCAGAATGTTTTTATATTTGAATGCAATTTCTTCAAAACTTTAATGCGTTAGAAATTTTTAACTCCGACAGGACATCATTCTGCCGCTTTTTTCATTACATACAACTATATCCTGCTGCATTTTTCACGAGTAATGAAACCGAGAACCGCTTCTCTCCCTCTAATAAAAATTATATGAACAATAAAAATAACTGTCCTAAATTTTAACCGAGAATGCGAGAGTTGAATAAATTTCTTTGGGAAACGTAAAAAATTTAAAGTAATCGGCCGTTTCTTTTGCCGGCACCCACCACGGAAACAAAATAAAACCTGGAAAGTACGAAAGAGAAAGAAAAGATGCTTATTTTTATTCAAGGCATTGTAATTAATTTGTATGGTGAAATGGAAAAACAATAGATTATAACTGAACTTATGCACGACGATAATTTTTCCTTACAAGCTTCATATATACATATATATGTATATACAGAAACGTGTAATGTAACAATTAAAGAAATATATTTTGGAAAAATATTCATGTTTTTAAATGCTACGGCGGCTTTTTTACTCGGTTACTTGAAAATGTAAGTCAGTTTAAGTGGACCAAAAATTATTTTTTGAACATGAAAATTTACTGCCTTCGTGGCCGTAGCTGAACGATATTCATTTTGAATACTTACTAAATTCCAAAAAAAAAAAAGAATTATAATAATTAAAGAAAGGCTATAAAAACAAAAGTGTAAAAAAGTTATGGGAGTGCTTAGACGTGAAGCTACAACCATTCATGATAGTTCATCGTTTATGTAATATAATAATATGGGGAACTTCAAATTTTTTTTAGTAAAAAAATTATAAAATTCAAGTAAAGTTCGCCAAAAGAATTCAGTAAATTAGCGAATAAATAGATCACTTCATAAGGGATCACCACAATCGCGGATAAACTTAAAAAAAATAATTTAAATTTAAAAAAAAAAATGGATAATCGAGATTTCAAAAAAATAAACGTAAATGAAACCTCAGCAAAAAATAAAATTTGTTTGCAACACTCATTTTGAACTTAATAATTTTAATTATTAATTAATAAGTGTAATTATTGATACTCCAAAATAATCTTATTTTGCTGAATAATTGATAAAACCAATGTCGCGAATCACAAAAACCGGTTTGGATTTTTGGACTTTTTAGCTGAAAGCAATTTTTCGACTTGCTATTTTAGTTTTGTCGGCGGCGTTCGCCCGACGCTTAGGGCGCGATCGATCACTTACGGGGCTTCGAAACTGCGCTCCGCTGTCGTTAAAAAGCTCGCTCGCTCATTCAGCAGGGGAGTGGCGACGGCTTATCATAAATTGACAGTTTTACGACGGTTCTCCGCGAAGGTGACGTCGCGCGGGGAAACGCGCCGAACGTGACGCCGAGAACCGCCGTCGGTGCCTTCAGATTCGCGAACCTCGCAAGGCTTCCTCTCGGTTCCGAACGGGAAAAAAGCGGTTTTTGCCGCTATTCGAAATGTAACACGAAGAACGGCGTCTGGGGGGGGGGGGGGGGGGGGGGGGGGGGGGGGGGGGGGGGGGGGGGGGGGGGGGGGGGGGGGGGGGGGGGGGGG
>JAOWBB010000001.1:3016404-3040646 GCA_028565995.1 Ricinus marginatus
ACCTGCACACGGAAATCCGTCTCGCCGAAGCACTTCTGCATAAAGTGGTTATCAATCACTGCATTCAGGGGAGATTCGATTGATTTTGTTGAAATTCGTTCAAGTTATAAAGCGTTTGGAAGATCGAACCGGCCAAAGTTATTATTTTAAATTTGCATGAAATGGAAATGGAATTTTCACTGTTGCTGTCAGGTCCTCGCTTTTATCTCCCTCGCCGATCAAGCACCTGATCCTTCGGCAGCAACTTGTGGCGAAAACCTAGCGAAGCTGCGTTCGTTGTTAATCACCGCCTTAGCGAAACATAACAAATGGGGAAAGGAAAAACGAGGTAAAGCATGGAAATGGGCACGTTGCGAAAACAACGTGCGAATAAAGAGGAAAATGCTCCTATTAAACGTCCCGTCCGTGATACCTTACTTAATGAAAGCTGATTATAATTATTATATTTTCAATAAAATACTAACTATGCTATTACGAGGCCTAATATTGTCTGACCTAAGACCCGAAACGGTTTCCATTCATTGCGACCACCACAAAGAGCTTTGGCGAACCTTTTCATGTTTATTCGTTAACGCTGTGTAATTACCACATTCACGTCAAGTCGTGATAGACATAACAGGAATGAAAAGAGACGTCCGAGTGGCCGACAGTTTAGGTCCCAGTGGCGAAACCCGTTAAATTCTCTTCGTATGCAAAAGCGAAAATTTTCTTCTTCCATTACCGACAAAATCTTTTATGATTTCAAGAGGAGCGGCCGAGGTGCTTCGGCGGATTCGTCGCATTTGGCATTTTGAACGAGGACGATGTCGCATTTACGTACCCCCGCGGAGAGGACGGCGGCACCGAGAGGCAAACTGCAAGCGAGTCGCGGAGAGTAAACCTTCCCTCCTCGGACGGAAACGGAAAGAGAGCATCGACGGTTTCCGCTCCGGGTCCGGCCTTAGATCGTGGAACGAGGACGCGGGGCAAAAATGGAGCCGACGCCACGCACGCCGGAACGGTACTCCTAACGAAAAAAAAAAAAAAGAAAGAAATTTAACCATTTTCATGGTTAACGCAGACAAAACCCGTCAGTGACGTGCCCCCTTCGGGGGCGCGGATCTTCGTGCCTGGGAACTCGCCAAAGCTCCAGTGAAAAAGAGCAAAAGGAAGGCGAAGTCCTGTCAAAGAACACGGAGGGGAAAATTCGAAAAAGACATTCGGTAATTTTGAGCGTCGTTCTGGGCAAGCAGCAGCACTTTTTTTGCACGGAACCTTATTGGAAAAGCCACAATCCTGCGGACGAATTTGCATCTATCTTGAAAGTACCGTGGCGCGCACGGTTTTCGGTTCTACATAATTTGCACTTGTCTAAACCGGAAATAATTGCATGTAGTTGTCACAAAAAAAAAAAAAGCCAATTTCTTTGTTAACAACTTTAACAATTCAAAAATTATATAAATTTTCAATTTTTAATATTTTAATAATAATAATAATAATAATAATAATAATAATAATAAATACCTATGAAACTAAATAATTCTAATGGTTGCTACACCGATTCATCATTATAAACAATTCAATGGTTGCATTCAATTATTACGGCAAAAAAATTAGCCGACAATTTAAAAAAGTTTCATTTGCGTTTCAAAAAATAAGAAACTTGAAGTTTTTTACAAGGTGGCTTGCATGAGGAATAAGTTAAATAATAACTGGAATCTTTATTTAAGTTCTGCGAGGAATTGCTCAAGAAATAATGACCGACCTTCCACCTAACCTAACCGAGGAACGTATCTAATGACAGCTTTTGACTTAACACTTCTCGGAGGGAGGATCTCCGAGAAGTTAAAATTAAAATTCATCGCAGGAGAAAATGGAAAATTTGAAATGTCATTGCACGTTCAATGACAGAACTTTGCTGCAAGACAAATAAATGTTGGGAACTTAAAAGAGTTGAGAAATATGTCAAAAACAAAAATGAATTGTCATATTTATTGTATCTTTTACCTCTCCGAAAAGAAATTTTTGAAATGAAAATTTAAAAGAAAAAAAATTTAACACATATATAAATATACTATATATATATATATATACATACATACTTGAAAAAAATCAAGAGGTTTTAAATAGTATTTTATATAAAAAACTGAACACAATCTCTTACGGCTTTAAAACACATTGTTTATTGCGTATAAAAAAAAAAAAATTATTTCTTGAGACGAAAATAGTGAAATTTATTCACAAATAACAAAAACCTGTTCAATGCTCACAACAAATCCCATTCAAATTCTATGCTTGTCAAACTCCTCAGGTTCAAAAAAAACTACAAAAAAAGGTTTGCCTTCTATATTCGAAATTTTTTTTTTTTTAAATAAAAAAGAATTCTTCAATTGTTTTATTATTATAGTTTTTAGCTATTTCAACAAAATTAGTATCCAATTTTAATGCTTAATCTGCTCTCAGAAAATTGTCGTGCTTGGCCTCGTAAAATAAACACGCATGACTTGTATTTTTGAAACATACAATTATTTAGGGATCACGTTCTATTCAATTATTTGCAGATTTAAAATTTTGTACAGTAAACAGTTGGGTAAACTGACAATGCCTTATAGAAATGTACAAAAGCGAAGGCATATATGAATGATAAAATTATGGCTTTTCAAAATACATTTACGTTTACAAGTTTTAAAATTATAATAAAGGAAGATATAAAAAGTCATATATAAATATTTAAAAATGAGAAACAGATTATATATTTAGTGATATGAATAAACCTGAAATGAAATAAAAATACAACCATATTGCTGCCAAATTATTTATTTCAATAACTGGATATCGCGGAAGACAGAAAACTTTATATTAATAATCGCTCTATTTATAAGATACAGAACTAGTTTATTTAATTTAAAACTAAAATTCTCGGTGAAAAACTAACAAAAACCAGTGGTCAAAGCATAAGTTTTTTTCCTTTCCTTTTTTTTATATTAAGTTTCAAATTAAAACGAAATAAGATTAATAGTCACTCTTTTTGAATTGCTTAAATCAACTTAAAACTACATATGATTACCAATAGCAACGTAACGTGAATCAATTTCCAGTCATTGTATAAAATATATGCCATCGATTTATTATAATGAAAAATTTTTTTTATCTTGATATTATTTATAAATCATACATTCGTCTTTATCTCGAGCACATTATGAACTCTGATTGTGGTTAAGAAAAACAAGGTTTTAAATTTGTTTCAAAACTGAAATATAAAATGTTTAAAACAGAAAAATAAGATCTTCGATGTTCAATCACAAATGGTGATTGATTTGTGTCAAATCGGGTTTGATCTATCAATTTGCAAGGCATCGAAGGAAAGTTAATAAATAATACCCAGTTTTCGTATCTGAATTAAATTAGTTTTTTTAATAAGTCATTGTTCAAAATTAATTATTCGCATGAGAAATCATTAAAATTTAAGTCTTTATCTTTTTTGGAAGGCAGCAAATTTGAAATCAATGACTTATTTTTTTGATTCTGCCTTTCTAAGACATTACATAATATTTAAATATTTCAGTTCGAGGTAATTAATTTTACAAGACCTATTAATTATGAAATTGCATTTATACCACATAAAATTTATATCACGTAAATATTCTTTTTCTTTGTTTGAATTAATCATTACAAACATGCAAAAGCGCACTTACGACGAATTAAAATAAATAAAATAAAATACTGGACAGTATTAAAGCTGCAAAAGGTAAAATTCGATAACTAAGCGGTAATATTTTCGAAAATAAAAAATCATAAAAAGAAATATTCTTCAAGAGTTGGTAATCATTTCAATTTATTCATGTTTTAAACAAGAGATATTATTAATTTTAAATAACTATCAGCTTTCAAAAGTTTTAATATTTACCATCAGAAAAACCCGTTTACATTTTTTCGTGTTCATATGTATATGTTCGAACAAAATTTCAAAAATAAAAAAATTGTCAAAAAGCGGGTGGCATAATCCTGATTTTCTTAGAACCAACTGAAATTAACATATTTATCTGGTAGGATATATTTTTTTCTTTTCAAATAACCCGTAATATGATTCTTAAGTCGTTTTAAGATCAATTTGTGAATACAATTCACATTATCTTAATTAAAAAATAATTTCAAACTCCTCTCCTAATTCTCTCGTAAAAATCTTCGTCTCTTACTTTTGACAATGCTCTTACAAAATGAGAATGCGAGTATGATCTATATGAATTTTTATAAAGAGCATAGCGTTGATCTTTATTAAATCAAGTTCGAAACTAATACAAGATCAAATTAATATGACTTTAATCAATTAATTATAAAAAAATTTAATAAGATCCTATTCTGAATTGTATATTGTGAAACAGCCGGACTGAGATCCTAAAATGTACATATTTACTTTCAATCTGATAAGCAATTTGGAAAAAAAAATTCAAAACTGAATTGATAATATTTATAAGTTACAATATCAGTCACAAGCATTCTCTCTTTAATACTGCAAAGATGATTTTTCTTCTCAACCACAATATACAATGGCTATCATCGAAAATTTTCTTAAAGATAAATTAATTCACATTCGAAGTACAAAGTGCTTGTCAGATATGATATTAATATGAAATTGACATTAAAATTGGGGTTAGAAATATAATTATGTACACATAAAATTGGCACACTGAGATCAATTTGTGGCGGAAGATTTTTTTTTCCGCTCATAATACGACGATCATGATTTTGGTTTATGTATGTGACATGTAGAAATAAAATTTTCTTGCTGCAACGACCAGCCCGACTCCTTTGCACAAATATAATGTGACCTATTAGGACAATTTCTATGAACGCAGCCTATATTAGCTCCCATGATACCACATTTGCTACACATCTGTAAAAATAAATGCATCAAAATAAATCGGTAGCATTTCAAGCTGAATAAACAAATTGCTAAAATATCCTTAACAAGTCATGATAAATGAATTTACAATTAAAGGGAAAAGCTGTTACAAACCGTTTTAACGCTAAACCAAATGGCCTCTTGCATTCCTATTATTCTAGATCCAATTAGACAAACATTAGGAGACCATATCGCGCATTGCTCATGCACCCAAACTTCATATCGAAGTAGATCTACTTGATCGTCCGAAACTATAGTCATGCCCGTCAAACAAGACTCGCCAGATTGACATCTTCTCAGCTGTTTTAAATATATAAAGGGTTTATTTAAATTCATACCAATTTGATATCTCGCGGATAATGTCTAACCTTTCTTCTAGTTTGGAATATTTCAAAAGTTTCAAATTGAAACTTCTCACTTTGTTATTTTAGCAAATCAAGAAAATTAAAAAAAATTTTTTAATGTTAGCGAAAATGTTAAATGATACATTTCATATTTTACAAATGTGTATGGTGATGCAAACTATTTATCATTACACAATAATGATAACTTTCGGAATTTATTTGATATGATTCATTTAATGAAAAATAGAGATATGAATTTATATGTAATTTTTATATCTTTTTTTGTAACGTTAGGTCAAAAATCGTGACGTTATCAAATAAATAATTTAAAAGACAAGTTAGAATATTTTCTTTTGCAATTATCTCTTTCAGATTATTGTCAAATTCTGACGGATAATCAGGCCCGGTCCCCACATTAGCTCAGGAGATTGTAGTATATTCATAGAAACACATTAAACAAAACTTCAGTACATGAGAAAAAAAACTAAAAAATTTTTCACCTTTTTAGACATTTTTTGAAAATGATCGACCATATTATTTGCACGAATACTCTTTTTGTTTCTGCCTCCTCTTTTCTGAGCATCAACAATATCTTTTTCATCACCAGAGAACTCACATAACGAATTATTTTCATCTTTAGAAATTATATAAGGTCCAAACAAATCTCCCAATGAATTATAATGGGGCCCTTTTTTGCAAAATACACAAATCCAGGAATAATCGGTTGATTGAGCATCGTATCGTGCTGACAGAGTGCTGCTAAATAATCCATTTTTCGATCTTCCTGCAATAAATGTTTAATTCATTATTTAATTCGTATAACATGCATAAATAAAACAAATTTTCCTATTTTTAAACTTGAAGCACGTTGAATTTTCATAAAACAGAAGCACATTATCTTTAACAAAACTCAGATTATAATCATAAAATTATATTTCAAACGATAATTTTTCTTAAAATAATATAATTTACCAATAACACATTTCATAATGTGTTCCAATAGCTTTATCCAATCATCAAGGGCCTTCTTTGTGATGCTTAAAAAAATTTTTTTTTTTTTGTAATTGCCGAGATTATTTGCATAAATTAGTTGTTTGAATGATAAATCGTATTTCGCAAGCCGTTTAATATAAAAATATTCCACTCGAGACAAAGAAAATTAGAGAATGCAAGATATGGTAATTATAATTGGAAAAAAATAAAGAGGTAGACGCTCATTTAAGTTCGCGTGAATCACACACCTAAGAACATAAAATTTAAACGAAGCTCAAATCCTGAAACGATATTATTTTAAAATTGTAAATCAAAGGAGAGGAAGGAAAGAATAATAAGATTTTCCGAGCTTAAATCAAGCGAAAGTCGCTTTGTTGATTTAGGAATCTGAAATTCTAATCGCGAGCATTTCAGCGGATGAAAGGACTGCATCACGAAAAAATAAACCTATAAATATCGGAAAACGCACAAAGTGCGGGATCCCGTTCGCTTTTGTAGCCAACTATAAAAACCGAGAGTCTAATGGCAATGAAATTCAATTCCTTTGTCCTAATGAAATGCATTTAATTTCCCCATTTCAAATTTCACAATTTTTCCTTTTCTTTTATTTCCTTTGTGCGGCATGTTAAAAAGGGAGAATTTAACTTTTTCTGCACGAGGCCTGCCAAATTTCAATCGTGAAAATTTCCTTAAACGACTCGCAAATTATCGCTGCATCCAACTTCAAAAACAAAAAAAAAAAAAAAAACCCTTTTCGCGGAGAAATTTTTTTATTTCATCATAAAAATATTCCGATTTCTTGTGCGTGCACTGCGAGCAGTCCTGCTTTTGGACGACACCCCGATGCGGTATGAAATATTACGAACGAACTGGTAAACGGAATGAAAGTAAATAAAAATTAATAAAATTTTATGGTCCGATTGTGTTCGCAAATCTTTGTCAAAAAAAGCTTTCTTTAAAAAAAACATCCATTTTTTTCCCTTTTGCTTTTCCTTTTCTTTCACGAGCGAACGAAAAAAAAAAAAACCTTTTATGTGCGGTGGGAATAAGGGATTAAATAAGCGAGATTGCTTTGGCGTTATATTGTGGAAAAAAAAAAAAGTCGAGGATGTCAGCTAATGCTGACAAACTCGAATGACATTCGAATGTCGTTCAACGCTAAATAAAAAATCATAATAGTGGTCTGGCGTATTCGCATCTGTATCTGAGGGACGGAGGGAGGGGGGGGGGAAAGGAAAGAAAAAAGATTTGTTCTTTGATCGTCGTGGCAGAAGGAAATAAATTAGACGGGAAACCTATATCTGGGAACGGATAAAAAGGACAGGGAGAACACAGCCCCCGGCACCTTGCAACTCTTCCCCGTATTTGTTCTGACGCTTTGAAACAACATCGCTTTGGCTTCTAAATTAAAACATCCACTTTTTGTGTAACGGACTTGTTTCGTTAATTATTTCTCCCGTTCCCACGCGAAATGCCCTCCGAACGGGATGAATGAAGGAACCCGTGCACAATTATTCGATTTATTCCGATCAAGCTCTTAGGTTAATAATGAGCAAGGCATCGCTAAATCGAAGCATTTAGAATGGATTCGGTAATAATGGATGAGGAAAATTCCGCCCACAAGGCGCGAAATATCAGATTTACGACGCTGTACTTGAAATACTACATAAATGTAACGACGGTTTTATATGGACACGAACAGATGTGGCCGAGATAAAGTAACGTGTATTTTATATATTTTTATAATTTTTGTTAATTTTTTTTTTCCTCGTAGTAGCACAAGTACCGGATTATTGATATTTTAATGTGTACATTAAAAACAAACTGAATGTTTATAATATTTCCTCTGGGTGAAGATCTTCTAGGGTGTGGACTTTATGTTTTGGGATTGCCTGATTCCGCATCTGGGACTCTCATCCATCTTACGCGATCTAGGCAGAGTTTGCGCTTATACGAAGCTGAACAATTTGCTGTCGTGAAAAAAAAAAAAAAAATATTTGTGTGTGTTGCGAAATTAAATGTGCTCACCTCTGTTGTAATCCAGCTCGTTGTGGTGCTTGTTCTTGCCGATGGACGAAATCTGTTTCTTGGCAGAGCTTTTCTCCTTCTCGTCCTCGTCGTCTGCTTTTGGAAAATTGACCACGATCACGGACGACGGAGACTCCTTGGTTCCTTCCACGTGCAGCACGGGTCCCCTTTTGGAAAAGTCTATGTCGAACAAATTTCTTTTCACCTTCTTCTTGCTGTCCTCCTTGCTCTTGGAGCTCTTCGATTTCTTCTTGTGCGAAAGGTTTTCCGAGCCGGAGCTCTGGGCCGAAGAGAGCCTCGCCGACCTTTTCGTCCTCGAAGCCTTTTTCCTCGGGGTTTTCTTGCCTGAGTCGCCGGTTGAGAGCTTGACGTCGACCGATGTCGAGCTGACGGTGGGCAGGTCGCCGTTTTCCTCGCCCACGTTCTCGAACATTTTCTGCAGCTCAGATTCCACTTCCATGAATAGCTTCTTGTTCTCAGGTTCGGATTTTTCTTCCGACGGTTTTACTTTGTCGGGAGACTCCTCCGGTTTTGCTTCTTTCAAGTCTTCGTTGCTCGACGTTGCCGGAATTTCGTTCAGGTTTACCAACGCATCCATTTCGTTCGTTTTATTATGAATGAGAATTTTATCGTCCTTATCCGGGCAATCCGCATCCGTGTCTTCTAACCGCTTCAGTATCCTGGCGAAGTCACACTCTCCATCGTTCTGACTGTTTATTTCGTTATTTCCCAGTTTTTCTGCGTCGTCTTCGTTCGCTTCCTTCTTCTGAGTATTTTCTTCGTTGAATTCCTCCGTTTTATCGTTGACAACCGGTGAATCCAAACTGTTTTCCCTCGGTGCCGTTGATCCCTTCGATTCACCGTTTGCATCAGTTTCAGGCTCCCTTTTATTCGTCTTGTCACTGTCACACTTTGCATTTGTCTGATCTCTTGGTGCACTCACATCTGCGCAACTGACGGACATAAACGTAGACGAAATTTCTTTTTCCCCACACTGATCACTTTTTTCGCTACTTTTGGCAGTTAACTCCACAGGTTTTTCCACAATTTTATCGCTATCACTAAGTGTCTCTTTCGGTTTCTGCTGTACTAGAGCCACGGTAGACCGCGAATCTTTGTTGCCGACAACTTTGCAGTCGGCACTTTTATCGTCGGCAATACCAACAACTTCTTTGTGTTTGATATTTTTCGAATGCGCGGATAAGTCCACAGACTCCTGTTGATACACGTCCGATTTTTCGGGAGCTTTATCGACATCTTGATTGGTAACGAGAACTTGCAAATCCGACAGGGGATTGCCAACAACTGTTTTGGTATGACTCGTAACGGGAGGAGGAGTTCTTAGTGAAGAAGGATTCTTGACGGCAGGAGACACGGGTGATGAATAATCAGAATGTAGTGATCGGGACGTATTTTCGGGTGTTGGAGTTCGAAATACCATGTCATGGGGAGAATTTCTAAGTTTCGAATAATCCGAATTCATTTGCAGTCCAAAATCCTGCACGGAATTTTGAGTTGCACCATGTTTCATATCTAATTTCGTTTGGTTTAAAACTGCATTTTGAGAATGAGCATTCTGTATATTGGTTACATTCTTATGATTAGGATTATTCCATTGGTTGTAGCGATATTCTGTGTGTGCATGAGCGGGTAAAACGTGACCGTGAGGACTGGAATAATATGGGTTTGTTTGATGGGGCATGTTCATGGGATTCCATGCCACAGAATGAGTTTGAGAAGATCCGCAGAAAGGAATTCCCCTTCTGTTGTGATTGCCAGACGTTTGAATGTCTTGAGCATTTAAATAATCCCATTGGTTGAAATCTCCATAACTGGGAGGTCTTTTATGAGTTTTATCATCCTGGTAATGACTCATGGCATCTCTTTTATTTTTCTTCTCTTCGCAATCAAGGTTTAATTCGTCTAAAATCTCTTTTCGTGAAGATTTTTTCCTATCATCTACATTTCTGCATCGTTTCTCCTCCTTTTCTGAAAATACTTTAGGCATGAAATCATTCACTGATTTAGATTCATCACTGGTTTCTCTCTTTTTTATGTCGGATATTTCCTCAGACCTCTCCTTATTACATATGGACACTAAAACTTGATTAATATCGCTTGATTCGCACGGAAAACTATCATGAATGCTTTTTTCGTAGGTTTTTCGTTGTAAGAAATTCAGGAACGAATCGGTCACTGAGTCCTGTGATGTTTCGGATGAATTCTTAATTTTTGAGCCGTGCTTGGATAAAAATTGTTGCAAATCCCCAATGTTGCAGTTGAATTCAGTCTCATCTTTGCATATTTTCGGAATTTTCTGCGGAATTACAAAAAAGTCGCTTTTGGATTTTTGCTGCTTCTCACCGTAGAAGTCTGAATTGATGTTCGATTTATTTTGGCTATGCTTCGGTTGATTGTTCGAAAAATAACTGAAGTTGGAATAGTTTGCTGAATATCTTGGCAGAGGATTCGAATTCGTTTTCGTTGACTTGGGAATGTTGAATAAAGTGGAAGAAATATGTTCTGAAGAGGGAAAAATATTATTTTCATGGGTTAAACATGAAGATTGTTGAGATTTAGTTGAGCCGCTTGAAGTAGATGGCAAATCAAAGTTCGAATTTGAGCTGTTGTACGACGAAAACGTGGAGGATCCGAACGAAGAACTGTATATGTGGGAAGCAGAGGAATAACTGGGAGTGTATTGGGGTGATTGGGATGGCAAAGAAGCATTAACTTTAGATGTTAAAGAATAATTAGGGCTTGGACTGGGGCAAGGACTATAAGCAGGAGTGCACCGTGGTGATGTTTGTGCCCTCTGCTGCGCAAAAGTCGAATAGTTGGGTGTATATTGTGGCGATTGAATCGATGCCGTTCGTATTTGCTCTGCCAGATTTGCTGATGTTGCAGGTGCCACAGTGTGGGTATAACCTTCATTCGAAGGACCTGTTGGGATGTTGTAGCGCACTCCTGGAGGTGCTGTCGCCCGACCACTTTCTAAAAGTATAAAGAAAAGCTTGAGTGAATTTTGTATAACAACACAAATCAAAAAAAAATAACAGATAAATTTCCTCATTGCATTAAGAAATGATAAACTGTTTTGCTGTTTGAAAATTCATTAAAAATCAAAAATTCTAATAAGTAGGAATTAAGTCACATAATTATAAATGAAAATGATAAAATACCCTAACAGTGAATATCTTAAATATTTAATTTATCTTAAATATGAAAATTATTTTGTGAATGAAATTTAAAAATTATAAGTAGGTTTGTAAATCTGTTACATTTTTATTTTCAAAACAAAAATGAGAGAAAAATAAGAAATAATTTCAAGAGAAATATTTTAATAATTAATGTTCAGTATTCATTAACATGAACAATAAATTAATCAATATTCATTTTGACTGTCAATGAAAATTATATTTTTTATTTCTTTGAGGACCATATGATATAATTTAAGAGAGAAAACTTTTTTGCAGACCTTTATGTAAATATTTTTAAATAGTATGTTTAAGCAAAACATTCAAAAATTTATGTCCAGTATTATTAAAATACTTTTAAAAAATCTTGGTTCTATTATTAATGCATGTAATGAAGCATTTAAAATGAAAGAATCTTATGAAAGTGATATAATTATTATTAGAATTTTTAATACATAAAAATTCAGCTTATTGTTGAATATAAATTGGTGACTTTTTGTTAAATTATGAAATTTTAGTAGATTTATGCTTACAATTCTTTCACTGTAACTTTCACTTTGTGAGAGCATTTGAACATTAATGTACATCACTAATAATAATAAATAAACTGATGCAATTTCTTTCTTAAAAGAGTAATACCAAGTTAACGATGCTGAGAAATAAATAAATTTTCTTTTCACCCATAAATATGCCTTGTTCTTATGTTACTTTGGTACAAAATTTAACAGGCTATAACAAAAGTGGTATGCTGACAAATATTTAAAATACATCCTCACATAAAGTTTTAATTATTAATTATTGTATTCAGAGATAGTTTAAGTTGAAAAAACTATACTCTTATTTGTTAAATTTTATTTTATATTTTCATACATAGCAACTGCATTCTTTTTTCTCAGTTAAAGACTTACAATTTTTCATTCTTTCACCGATTTAAGAAATAATTTTACAAACCCGTTATAAAATTAAAGATACAGTATTTAGAGTTTAGAGTGTCAATTATTAGTTTTGAAATCTGTATAGGTAAAAATTTTACCTTCATTCATTAAATTTTTAATAAAACTAACGTGTACTAAGTTACTAGTTTTTCATAGAATTATATTAATAGCAAGCGAAGGAACTGAAAATTTGGAAATTATGTACCGGCATGCCTTCGTCAACACTTAACTACAGTGTAAAATGCTTCCATCATTCGGCCATTCTTTCTTTGTACGTGAGGATATCGATTATGCAAAGCGTAGTTCGACCATTTTAATATGTAAATAAAGAAATATGTCTAGATAAAAAGCAGTCAAAAAAATTCACTTTTTACGAATTTATTTATTTTGATACTAACTCAATTCTCACCTCAATAAGTTTAAACAGAACTAAGAGTTTAATATAATAAATTTTTACTTATTTAAGATCCTTCCAAACAAACAAAAATGGCGTTTATGTAAAATAGCACTGCCATCTTTGGGCAAAATCATAATTTACTATTATCCTGGATAAATTTCAGGATAAATTTATTTTATCGATTCAAAATGAAAATCAGTTTTTGGTACCGGGGAAAAAGAGATCATCGTTCGCTGGGTAAACCCATAAAAAATCCGTCCGCGACAGTTTTTAATTCGAGAATTAACGCCGAATTTACGAGAAATTATATGCGTTTCAAGACATGCCAGAAGCAATTGGATTTGACGGCGAAGGAGCTTATCTCCGGTCTCTCCAAAAAATAAGCAAGGATTTTCCACTAAAAAAAAAAAAAAAAAAAAAATTTCTTACCATCGGGGATGCAAACACCGAAAATTTTTTTCCTTACCGTACAGGGCGGTTTCAGTTCGCCCCGGCATTATTTCCTTCCCGACCGTAGTGAACGGATGTGCGACAAGTCCTTCCGGTCGGAGAAAGCCAAGCGAAAATTAACGCGTCGCAAAAACCTGATCGGCAATTTCATCAATTTTTCGCGATTTTTTCAAACAACTTTGGCAGTGCAATCAAATTATACGTCACGCAGTCATATTATCATCTGTTAATGTTCAAAAGCGATTTTCGCAATTGAAGAAGTGCCCGAACTTCTTAAGCTAAGTGTTGACTTTTCCGTCTCTTGTATTTTTTCGGAAATCTGGAGCACATCGCCCCGGCCAATGCTATAGAAACGGTTGCTAGGGGTAGCACTCCAACCTCCTTTGCGATGTGTTCATGATCGGTATTAAATGACCTTAGCAAATTTGATGATTGCCACTTAAATGCAGCCTCCCCGCATAAATCCGACGTCGAATTTTACGATCTGGGACTCGGAAAATTTAAATTTCCATTCAAAATCCTAACCGGGTCGGATTTTCCGTCGGCCGCCTCGGCCCCCCCCCCCCCCACGGGCCAAAACGAGAGAAACGTTACATGGGAACGGAGCTGTTGGGGGGGGGGGAAAGGCAAAGGATTAATCTGCAATGACTACGTGGAATTTATTTAATCGATCTATTAGTACGCTGACTCGTAGCGAAGTCTTCTCTCTGATCGTGGGCAAATGCATTTGGGATGTGCTTGCAGCATCATTAAAATGCATGTCCTGGTATTGTTAATGGACACTGAGGAGTGTTTCGTTCGTTCACTTTTAGGATAGCTCTCTTTTTTTTTTTTTTTTTTTTTTCGTGTCAAAGAAAAAATCAATTAATTTACGTTATGCGAATCAGAGAATTTAACAATGAAGGCTTTTATGAACCGGATTTTTATCCGATTCCCTTCCTTTGGCATGAAAATTTATATTTAGTCGTCCAACTTCGATGGGCCGTGCGTGCAGCGTGTATGCAAAGCATTCTCGACAGCTAAGTGGAAGGAAAAAATTAATCCCCATTTTCATTTTCGTTGCCGATTCGATTCTTCATGACAGCAAAAAAAGGTTTTTCCTTTCTCTTTTTTTTGTTCGAACATCCAAATTTTAATTTTAATCGCGTTCCTCGTGAATATTCCGCAGAAAATGATAATATCCTCATTACTAATTAATGAGAGGTTAAATCATTAAAATATTACCACAATCGATTTATTGCCGAAATGAGCCCATTTGTCATTTCTGACGCCGTTCAATCAGGGCCTTTCTCAAATGAGGAGGGAAAGCTAGCTTTTACATTTTACCGTGCGTTCTAAAAAAAAAAAATTATTGTTAATTAAGGGTAAAGGGAAAAATTAAATTACTAAAGACCAAAAAGGAAAAAAAAAATTACCGCAACTTCTGTAAATCGTTTATTTAATTTCTTAAAACCCGATCAATTTTTTACTTAATTCTAATTCAGCAAAATGCATTATGGCGTCTGGGGCTTATCCGAAAACTTCCGGGTACTGTATTCGGCTGAGATATTCCTGCGCGGTTAAAAAATTTATTTATTTCCCATAGGAAACACACATCTGATTTCAATGAGTCAATAATTCATGTACATTATTAGCATTCTCAACTTTTCGCAATGAGAGACTTGAAAAATAACATTAAAGATTGAGGGAGGAGTGAAAATCGAGATTAATAAAAAAATGGAAATTTTTCCCCCCAAGCCCATACGCGGACTTCCGGAAGGCCCGGACATGTTTGAATGACGGAGGCCCAAAA
This sequence comes from Ricinus marginatus, assembly GCA_028565995.1. Classification (NCBI taxonomy): domain Eukaryota; kingdom Metazoa; phylum Arthropoda; class Insecta; order Psocodea; family Ricinidae; genus Ricinus; species Ricinus marginatus. Next base: position 3,031,423 of record JAOWBB010000001.1, read on the forward strand.
AAATTAAGGTAAGCGGGGACTCCCAGGTAGGCAATTACCTTCGTTGCGTCTTTGCTAAACGCTGATGCAACGATTTGCCTTTCGACATGTTTACAAATTTGAAAAATTGTAATTCATACCTCTTGCCTGTGATGTCCCAATGATATGAAAAAAAAAAAAATAATAATAATAATAATTGATTTTTCTCAGTATCTTTATTGTTTAATAAAAAATGCTTCGCTTTATGGGATGCTAACATTTTACAAAATCGTGGAATTTTAATTACTTTCTCTTTCTAAAAATTTTTAATCCAGAATCTTTATTCTAATACAAAGCTTCTTTTTAATCCGCGGTTGAAGTGACACTAAGGCCATAAATGAATTCAGATAAATTGTAAGTAATGAAAATCCTAATGTGAATTTATATTGGAATATTCGAATAGCATTTTTATTAAAGGGGCTCATTAGAGAACCATATTTCTTATTAGCTTTATTATATACAAAAATATGTGCAGATACAAGTTTGAGTTTTTTTTTTTTTTTTTTTTTTTTATTAAAGTCAACATCTTTAATGTGATAAATTACGATTTATAGAGTGTTTAAATTTAAATATTAGCTTAGTTTCATTTTGAAACTTCAGAATAAATTTCGGATCGGATTCATTTTTGTCATCTCAGTTGGCTGTGTTCTTATAGGAAAATAAATATGGCTGCTAAAAGTGTGCATGGCGTTGAACGGGTTCGTTCTAAATTGGAAGCTTGCATTAATTCTGGGAATTATTATGAGGCCCACCAAATGTATAGAACATTATATTTTCGGTAAGCTCGTGCACAATAATAGTTTTTAAAACTTTTGCTTTTTAAAACGACACCTTTTTTTTTTCCTAAATGAAGTATGTCATTCATTGGATAATGTATTAATTTAACAGTTTGTTTTTAAAAATACTGAACAATAAAATCCTTTTTAAATTGTTATTGGAAGTTTATTCAAAGCCGAAGCTGAGAAACTAAAATAATATATTTTGAATTAGCATTAAAACTGATTGCATACATGCATGCAGTAACTAAGAAATTTTGGATTTCCAAAACAGAAACTTTTGCTCTGATGTTCGAATTACACTTATGAAGTATTTTTGATTTAACATATTGAACTGTTATTAGTTTAATACCTGAAGCATAACGGTTTTCATTAAGGGAACTATATGAATATTTTTTATTAAGAAGAAAGATAAGATTTGCTGATAAATCATATGTATTATAAGCATAATCTCTTAATTTATTTATAAATTAGATAATGCTTAGTTTTTTTTAAATTGTGCTAATCTAAAACCTCAGTAAGCACATATTTAATGTTCCTTACCAACAATATTTTAAAAAATTCTTATTTTCAAGAATCTTTTTTATATTAAAATTGTATGTATATATATGTATGTATATATATAAACATACACATTATGTTCTTATTGATTTTGAAACAAAGAAATTAAATGGTATCAGTAATAAGCCTAATCATTATTAATATTTATACATTAAAAAAAAGAAAAATCAAACCTTTTTTTGCTTTCACAAAAAAAATGCACTTCAAGCTCATGAGGAGAGATTTTTTTTTTCCAGATATTTAAGTCAGAAAAGATATGGTATTCTATTGGATTTGTTGTGTGATGGGGCTATTGTGTTACTGGAACATGATCAACAATCTAGTGGAGCAGACTTAGCCATTCTTTATGTAGAAGTACTAGTCAAATCAAACACAAAGGCTGGTGAAGCTCATTTTTCTACTTTAGCCAACTTATTTCAAATGATAAATGCTGAAATACCAGAGCGAGAGACATTTTTAGCAAATGCCTTACGTTGGTCTGTTACTGGATCAGATATACATAAGAACAGCCAAAGTGGTCATCCACAGTTGCATCAAATGATAGCTGAAATATTTTGGAAGGAAAAAAATTATGTTTTGGCAAGATATCATTATTTGCATTCTACTGATGGTCATGGTAGGCAAAAGATATAACTTAGTCAATAAATTAAAATAATGATTTATATTTAATAAATTATTAAAATCAACAACACAAGTTAATCTAAAAGAAAAAAATTTATGATTTTGAAAAAAGCTTCTAATGATATATGTCTTAAAAACTTCATTAATGTATACACTTTTTAGTTTATTTATGTTAAATGTGTTGTCATGTCAACGTGATATTATTTTTCTGTGATTCTTTTTTAATTTAATTTTTTATTTTCCTTCAGGTTGTGCTGCCATGTTAGTTGAACTTCACAATTTGAAAGGCTATCCAAGTGAAGTTGATTTATTTATAGCTCAAGCAGTGCTTCAGTATCTTTGTTTGCAAAATAAAAAAACTGCTGCTGTTGCTTTCAGCAGTTATACAACACAGCATCCTAATATTAAAACAGGTCCTCCATATTTATTACCTTTGTTGAATTTTATATGGTTTCTTTTAAAAGCTATTGAAAGGTAAAATTATTTTCTAAAATTATTTTTATTAAGGAAGAACTTAAGCATGAGCCATTTTACACTTCAAACAATATTCTCCAAAATTGAAACTTTTATTTTTCAGTGGTAAATTAGCAGTGTTCAGGGTTTTGTGTGAAAGATATCAACCTATAATTAAAAGAGATCCCACGTATTCGGAATATTTAGATAAAATAGCACAAATATTTTTTGGAGTACCGCCACCTCCTCCGAAGAAGCCAAATGTTTTTGGTAATTTTGAAATTATTAATTTGTACAGAAAATTTAGTCTCAGAATAAATAGAATATTAATATCAATAAATTATAAGTGAAAATGAATTTTATTTCCAGTAAACAAAAAATGAATCAAACCGTTTAAATCATTATCTATGAATAAATAATCGTAGCGAATGATAATTAACTTAAAAAGATTCTTTTCTTTTAAGAATAACTATAATTCCTCTCAATTTTCATAATATGACTTATAAAAATTAAATGTATGCAGTTTCATAGTAAAAATCATTAATTTACAAATGTTCCTGATGGCAATCAGGAAATGAATTATTAAGATTCAAGATAACTCTTAACGTTAAAAATATAAAAAAAAGTTTATAAAAAGTGGTAGTTATTTTCCTGATTGGACGAAAATGTTAAAAATATTTTTTTAAGCTATTAAAGTAAACTCTTATCTGCTTTTATATATATATATATACACATATACATACACACATAAATGTTTTTGTCTTTTCTAGGCAACTTATTTCAATCTTTTGGAAGTTTATTCAACGATATAAGTGATTCTGATTCTGATGATGGTACTCCAAGTACTTCCACAACTTGTACACACAGAATGGAGACGGAAGATGTCGATTAATAATTTTCGTGAGCATTCTTGATAAATACGGACAGTAAATGAAAAAAAAACAATTTGAAAGTATTTTTTATATCCAGAAAAATGAAAGAATGGAAAATATTTGATAGTTACACTTTATTTTTAGAAATTTTACTAGTGTAGCGGGAATCGCGGATCGATAATTGGTTCAGTAATTATTGATATTACCTTTCCGATAATTCGTTTCACTGTAAATTAATTTTTTTTAGAATTCGTAAAAAGAAAATATATATCTGTTAATTATTGCGGGTATACATAAAAAAACAAGTAACAAAAATTCGTAAAAATAACGTTTGAAAAAAATTATTAATATGCAAAAAACTGAAAGCTCAGAAATAACTTTTTACTTGAATTTGTTTAAACATCATATTTTAATTATACGAATAAACCTTTAAATTATTAATGAAATTGAGTTTAAAAAAAATTCTCTAGGCATTTCGGAATTACTTGTTTTACAGTTTAGTGTGAAAGTAATTATCCCAATTAAATTTTAAAACACTAATAAAATTCAAATCAGGCAAAACTGGAACATTAATATCTCGTACTAGTACGAAAAGGGATTGATGCACGTAATATGAAAAAATGATAAAGAAAGGTAAGTTCTCGTAATTATAATGAGTTTTAAAAAATTTAGTAATTTCATTACAAACACATTTATCGTAATGATATGACGTTGAGCCGATTTGATGGCTGAATAAAAGAAAAATAATGATATTGATGTTCTGATGATATAGTTTATATCTTTATATAGCAGGGATCGACAATCTTTTACAATTGTAGCAGCAAAATTAAACAGTAAAATTTTCATGTAGGTAAGGATGCCGACATTTCGGTTAATAACCTTTTTTATTCAGCATCAAATGATTATAGAGATTAACACAAAAAAATAAAGAAATTAAAAGTAACAAAATATGTCTTTTAACATTCGCGTAAGCGAATGTTGAAAAATTTTATATTGTCATCACGTAATGAACCAATTAATGAATTTTAGTTATAATATATAGAACTTTTAATAAAGGAAATGTAGTTATATTTTATACGCAAGAAAATATTTAGAAAAGCAAAATTTATTGATAATTAAGGAAACAAGATTGTTTTTAATTAAATTTAATTTTTAAATTTCCATATAAACAGCCTATGGAACTCATGCCTCTCAATTCGAATCGCTAACAAGGACTATCCTGTCCATTTAGATTTTTAGTTACTATTTTCTAGATTACAGGTTGTCGATTTCTGACATAAAATAATTTTTTTTTTAAAATTTCCTTTTAAGAATAGTCTCTTTTATTCTTTTTTAAGTGCTTAAAGTTAAATTTATTTCATTTGTTTTTACAGACTGCGAATAAGATGCGTTTATTTTTATATTTATTGAATTCATAACATTGACGTATGGAAGTTACCAGCAGGACAATTCTTTTCCCATTTTTTTTGTAAATTGTATGCCATTGGAATAAAAAATTGACTGTGAGTGAATTTATTTTTAAGGACTACAACATTTAGGATAAACATTTTAAAATTACAATGTACTTCAGTCGAACAAGAAAATCGTTTGCCTACAGGTACAGTGATTCAGTTGATGGTGATATTAAATATTCTTTCTTCTTTAAAAATTAACATACTTTCAAATTTACCTACCTGCTTGGTGTTTTAAATATGTTAAAATTTTTAAAAATGTTTTTACAATGTCAAGTCACATTCAAATTCAAACGAAATAACTTTAACAACTTTCATATAATTTTAAAGTTCCGTCAAAGTCTGCGAAGTTTGTTAAAACAAAATAAATCTCAAATTATGTTTGGTAGTAATTAATAAAGAACCAGAATTAAATTTGTACGAGATACGAACAAGAAAAATAAACAACGTAAAGAAGAAAAAATTTTATTATGCATCAAAAGATAATGTAAAATTTAAATAAAATGCAATAAATTAAGAACTTTTTAACTTTTTTTGAAAACTGTAAAGTTATTGTTTACTGAGAATTCTACACTATGAAAATACCCAGTATATATCCTTTAAAATATTTAATCAATAGCAAAATGTATGGTTTAAGAAAATGTTCAAAATTAAAATCTGAAGGATTATAATAAACAACATTCTTTTCGAATATTCAGACTAATTTTAAGTAAATGTTTTTTTATATAAGCTTCACTTAATTAAAATAAAGTTTTCATTTCAAATTCAATGTTTTATCTAAAGAAATTTTTTATTAGAAAATTTTAGAAAAAAATTATAATTTTATTTAACAACTTTTATTTTCAAACTCTTGAAAACATTCAGTCAATTTTCAGTTATGTGAACCTGCTAAGGCATTTGATAATTGTATTTAAAAAATGAATAATTTTGTTGAAAAGGATTAAAAAAAATTTTTTTTTTTTTAATAATTTCATTATTTTAAATTTTTGTTTCACCTGATAAAGTTTTGAAAAACTTATCAGAAATTGTCAGTTCCATGATTTTTTATTCAATGAAATGTTAACATATTAAAAAGATTTGAATTAATTAGAAATAAAATGTTCACATTTTCTCAAGCATTGAATAATGAATATTATAATTAAAAAAACTAATATTTGCATGATTTACCCCATCTGAACTTCACAAAGGGTAAAAATATATTTTAAAAGAATATATTTTGCTTATAACTTTTTAGAAATTCTAATTAAAATATTACAGTTTTAGAATTGCGGGAGAACCGAAAATGATATGTCTTAAGTCATTACTGAACCATTACAAATGTAACGCGAAATTACGGTATTCTCATCATTAAAAAAGTTATGGGTTGATTTATTTTAAGTCAGAAAGTTAAATCCTGACATATTCTTTGCCATGGCCTTGTTGAGATCTTTTGAATTTTTTCTTATGTCCGGTTCAGTCTTTTCCTTTAAAGATTTCTTAGTTGATACCGATGGTTTTCTCGACTGTTTCTCCGCGTTATGAGGAATGTGCTGGAACGAAAAAAACTGCTCAAAAATTTGATCAAATTATAATATTAAAGTCATTTTTTCACACCTCATGAGAAAATAAGTTTTGTTTAAGAACTTCAATTTGATATTTACCAACATCCAACAACTGAAATAAGAAGTATATGACCTTTAATGCATAGATAATGACAAAATTCAATTTAGATTCATTGCATTAAATAAGAATTCAGTTTTCATGAATTTCATGTGTTGTAAAAATAATTGATCTTTATTAGATGAAAATTCAAGTACAGAAATAAGAAAAATTGGTATATTTTAGATTTTAAATCAAAAACTTGCAAGATAATTTTTTTTAAATATATTAAAGAATTTAACTTATCAATGTAAATAATTCCTTATATATGTAAAAATTGAATGATAATTCTTGAATATTGTATGAATTCATATACAAGAACTATGAAATCAAGCACAATAATTTTTAATTTACAAAGAAGGCACTGCATTAAAAAAACAGAATTTGAATAACTGATATGAAAAGTAATGATGATTACAAAGATTTGAAATCTTTACACAATTTATAATTTTATTGTGATAGAGAATGTATATTCAATTTTGAATCATCAGATCTGATTAGTCTGAATTTAACAACATTCATAGACTTGAATCTTTATTTCAATTTTATTCATTTCAAATTAAAAAGATTAACTGACCAGATATTATAACTAAACAAAATTATATTGGAAATATCACTTATTTTTTTCATCAAAGCAAGTCTTTCATGTATAAATCTTATGTTCTAAATTTTTCTTCATAAAAAGATTTAATAAGTCTCAAGTAACAAAATAATGATTTAAAAAATCATTTACATAGATGTAGGATAGATAAAAATTTGGAATTTGAAAATTTTACCTTTTGTTTTGTAACAAATCTTGAATGTGACAAACCATCTTCATTGATGTATTGGGTTATCCCCTGTCTCCAATTATCACCATATTTATCAAGTCTATCCATTAAAAACTTTCTCTCTTTCCGCACTTGCCTAGTGTATTTATAAACTTGTTGTATTCTATGCACAAGCCTTTCATTATCCTAAAAGAATTTTTTATAAATACATGATACATAGAGAAAATTAAAAAAATTAACTTGCTTCGTTCAATTTTTTCTGAATGAATCAATTGGCAATTCTCTCCTTCAGGTTTCTAAATTGCAAACATTGCATCAAAAATCAGATTCATAACTGAATAATAACCATAATTTCTTACTAAGAAAATAATAAGCTGGATTTTTTGACTACATTAAACTGTTATGTTTTTATTACAAATTAAGATATTTGCCTGTCTATTTTTAAAGATTTAAACATAATCATTACTATAATGTCTTCTGAAATCTATCATTAGAAAGGTGTAATAAAAGATTGTAAAGTTTTTTTTTTCACTAAGAGAAATACGTATTATTACTTTTAATTTCAATATTTTCCAGTATTCAATTATAAGCAGTAATTATTTTGTAAATGGAAAATATTACTGCAAAAAAGGATATTTATAATTCTTGCAATGTACATGTTCTTAAAACCACATCTAATAAAGTGTTCCATCACTTTTTACTTTCTTTCCTTGATCCATGAAGGAAAAAAAAAATAGAAAATGTGCCACAGATATATTTTTCTTCACTTCAGTACCCCTCAGTTCTACTTTCAAATAAAAACTTTGAAAAATGAGAAATGAATTACTTGCTGTAAAACTTCACATCTCTCCAAAAGCATTTGATACTTTCTGCGGTAGGTTAACTCTTCGTGGCTTTCCGCTGCACCTTCATCCTCCGATTCGTCAGATAGCATTCCTTGTTTATCCACATACATAACATTTCGCATACACTGACATTCATCTGTGTGGACAAAGTGTTGCCAACATTGCTTTTCAAATGCATGGCGTCTGGCGGGAGTGGGATTGAACTTCACCGTAAAGAAGGGGAAAGCAAAACCCAATTTTACCGAAAATCACATGGGTACTTTGTAATATAATGCTTGATTATTTATTCATTAATATTAAAAATTGTCTTAAGGTTACAAAGTTTTTGGATATTTGAAAAATTTTCATTAATCACACCGTCTTCTAATTTTCCATTTCCGGTTTTAAGAATTTTCCATATACCCAACTCGATTTAGCACATTTAATCGTTGTTATTTACGTTGAACGTCGTACAACACGCCCGTAATTTATGATTTCGAAACGGAATCTTTTAAAAAGAGTAAGGTTATATGAATGGAAAGGTTCTTTTTACTCCTGATTTGCTCTTATCGTTTTAAAAGTAAAAGAAATTAAATTTTTGCCTTATCTCTTTAAAAACCTTACTTTATCTGTTACGAAAATAGTTCCGAGATCCTCAGGCATTTGCATGAAAAATTATCATTTTATTATTTGGTTGCAATCTGATAAAATTCAATGTTATTTAATCTGTTCAGTCTATTTGCATAGCTCTGCGCCTTTCTGTTTTACAGAAAGGCTGATTCATGTTTTTCGTTATAAGGTTAGGTGCAGAAAGAAAAGCTGAAAGGCAATAATAATTTTAAAGAAAAAAAATCAGTGAAACCGGATAAAAATTGCTCAAAAAAGATGTGAAACCGCAGATAAAATATAATTTTAGTATCGATAATTAAGGTCGATGACTTAGTCGAATCGAAAAGTTCGATTACTCGAAAACGGATCAGCGCATGTCAGTTTACTGTTTCTGGGTGTTACAATAAATTTTTATTTTATTTTTCTTTCTTTTTTATTTGTTTATTTATTTTTTTTTATAATTGAATCAAATTTCGGAGAAATTCCAAAACTCCATTTTGCCTTAATACTTTAAATGTCAAAAGTTTTTCTCTTATACGTAAAGACCAATTGTCTTTTTTTTTTTTTTTTTTTTTTTTTTTTTTTTTTTTTTTAATTTTTTTTTTTTTTTTTTTTTTTTTTTTTTTTTTTT